>VXBZ01012308.1:753938-766608 GCA_013399135.1 Heliornis fulica
GTGTTTATGGCTTGTGAGATGTTCAGTTGGCCAAAACAACTGCATATGTACCCACAATAACTTTGGAAAGGAAAACTCACACCACGTGCCCCATACAGGTAGAACCAACTGTGCATTGTTCTTACTTGCACTTGCTTGGAACAGTTTTAAGTACACACACTCTCCAGTCACAAAAAAGCACCTTTCTACATCCAAGCCTCTGCATCTTCAAGAGTGTAGCTAAGCAGGCTATCCTGGCTCCAAACAGGCTGATGCTTTCTTCACACTGGGAAAACATTCAGCTGTCCATGTAGAGCAGATTTACAAGCCTTCTGTGTCAGGATGACAACTCCGCAGAGAAAAGATCTAGCCCTATAAATGCTGTTATCTGAACTTCTCTTTCCACCAGCTACAGATAAATTCTGTGTAACCAAAAAGCACATAATTAAAACTGGAGAAAAAACAGAGGTGCATTTTCAGTAGTGTTCTTCGTTTGTCTAGTCGTGCCCTAGTTTGAGCAGGTTAAGCCCCATAACTGGACACTTCTGGAAGTGGAAACGTGACTCTTCAATGAGGCCCTGGAGTAATTGCTTCTTGGAGGAAGATAGTACATACATTAAAATGTATTACATACTACATAATAAAAACAGAGGTTGTGCTCCTTTGCAAGTCTCGTGGTATGATACTCAGCTGTTTTGCTCTGCGCAGGTTCCCCTAACTGTTCCCTTGACTTTGATCCATCTGGATTTTCAACACAGAATTTTGCTTTGAGTTTCCAATTTGAATACACAAAAGCTCTGCCAAAACCACATCACATTCAAACCACAGGAAATCATGAATTTGGCACTGTTTTGACATGGAAGCACGTTCACTCAAAACTATATTGCTGTCCTTCAAGTTATGAAACACAACAAGAGTTCTGGCAAACCAGGTAAGAATTCTGAATTACTGGAGCGAGGAGAAATTATATGACTTCAACGTGGATCAGGATTTTGTATAAATATTTTCCCCTTTCCCCTAGCTTTTCTCCTGTAGCTATAAACATACTGTGTGGAAGATTTAAAAGGAGAAATTGGGTTTCCTGCTTTCCAAGTATGAGTTAAAACAGGATTCAGCTAATTCTCATAGTCCTCAGAGATGTACCCTGTGCAAGACAAGGGCAGTTTCCTACTTGCAGCCTTGGGCATGAATTAACTGTCAAATCCAGGGTTATTCTGAAGTCATGAATATAATTTAGTTTTATGTGCAAAATGACAGGTGGTCAACTTACAGCTAACTCACACTACTGCTATAGGAGCAAGCCTCCCATCTAAAATCCACTAGATTTTTGGCTGCCAAACACTAGATTTTTTTCCCCAGGATTCCCGTTAGCAAACCACAAGGAACGTTTTTGAAAATGGAAAAGTAAAATATGATTTTTGCCTTCAAAATAAACACTTTGCTAAAGAAACACATATTTGTAAAGAAGTCACAAGTTCATTGAGGATGAAAGGAAAACAATCTAGATTTCCAGACCAAGCCTGAAAACAATCCAGTCTCCAAATATACTTAAGCCAGAAGTTTGAATCAAGAGCTACGTGAAGGTGGTTTGACTGAAGTCAAACAAACAGGAATCAAACCAAGATTTATATTACTGCACGGCTTGCAAGAAAAAGGCAGTTTAATCTTGCCAAATTTCTTTTTCACCAGATTTTTAAACAAGGCATTCTGAATGTCAGAAAAACTCTGCAGGGATCTGTAACACACAGAACCATACATCAGATATATCTGACCTGTCATTGAGTTCTCAGATGTACATAGTTGCTCTCGCAGCTTTTCGACGTCGTCTGGATGAACCTGTTCATACAAAGTGCTGCCAAACCATTCAGACTGTGGCTGGTTCAGCACAGGAGTCACAGAATCTGACACGTAGATCACTCTTCCCGTCTCAGCTGCAACTACAAACAGGAACCCATCGGCAGCCTCCAGGATAAGATGTTTCAGTTCCTTCCAGAAAAATGATTTGATTAGAACTCCAGCAAGAAAAGGGAATTAAATAAAACATCTGTCACGGCCAAAGAATATTGTTTTCTTGCCATCTTAGTAGCTGATCACAACCGGGGCAGAAATTTTCACTGTAGTACTGATACAACACAAGCAAACTTGTAGCAAGCCATGAACTGCTGATCTTAATAACAAATAACATTTTGTTTTTCTTTATTGACTTTCATCTGGTGATCTCAATCCACTTCAGGAAAATTAAGTAACTAAATCTTACAGCATATTGCGTGATAGGTATCTAACATTAAAAAAAAAATTATTTAAGAGTACAGAGGAAATGAATAGCTATAACTCATATGGCAAACTTATCCCTTAATTAAACTTCCTAAATAATTTAATTGGAAAGAAACCAACAAGTCTTTGTGGGTTTTTTGTTTCGGGTTCCCCCTCCCTTCCACTCAGGATGAGCTCTGTTTGTAAATAAACATTCACTGGATGAAAGGCAGAAAGTGTAATGGGAATAAGGACAGGAGTCCCCAGCCTCCCCTCCCATTAGGAGGCCTGTGCCACTACACAGGAAGATTGTGTTACTTCTTTCTTTTTCCAGGCTGTGAACAGGAAGCCTCAGAGATCCAAAGGGTCTGGAACACTTCTGTCTTTGGCCTTTTCTTTACATGGTCTCCAGCTCATCACCCTGGGAACTTGTTCTTAGACACCCACATCCATGTGAGATGCAAGAACCAGCATCCCGACCCCACCTAAAGACTGGAAGGGTGACTGTAGGCCTTTACCACAAGGTACTTCTGTCCTTCAGAAACTGGGTCTATACCCCAAATAGCCTGAATTGTGCAGCAAATATCTGTTTGCATGAACTGCCCAGAAATGCTTTGCTTAACAGAGCTTAAAAACCTGATGGGAAGGATGACCACTACCACCCTATTCCTGGGAACAGCTTCTGTTTGATGGCTCCAGTGACCGTGAGAACTTGTGAAGACAGGGCATCTGGAGCTCAGAGCTTTGGACCATCTGAGTCCCATTCCAAGTTACAAACCTCAGCATGTAAGTTGGTGTGCAGTGCCAGACATTAGCTGGTAAGGTGAGGATCACAATCTAGTAAACTATACTAAAAAATAGGTAACTCATCTCAAGAAACACTTAACAGACCATCAACTTCTAATGCAGAGGAAGCAAATCAATTCTGAACCACTTACTAGCTAAAACACCCTCACTGCACTACACAGAGAATAACGAGCCCCATTTTTGCACCCATTTTAACAAGGATAAACTGTCACTCTATAGGGTTCAAAAAAATAAATAGGTCCAATGGAAGTCACTAGGGTCCCCCACCTACAACCAGCCGAACCGCACAGTTCCTCCAGAAACACGCTCTGGGACAGCCAGAATAAGCAAAGATATGAACACGGCGAGGTCAGCAGCTGCTGTTTCTCTAATAGAACTGTTGCCTCCAGACATGAATTACATGTGTAAGTGCTTAAATCGTTCAGACCACAAAAATGCACATTACACCCATAGAGCTTCAAAAACAATGAAGGTGGTAGGAATTTCCAGTGCATTAAGTTAAAGAGTTTTCCTTTGAGCACTGGGTGCATCTTCCCTCTTCCATCAAAAATGCAACCAAGGAAATACCTTGGCCAGTACAGACAAGATTCATGTCTGCCCAGCTCAGCTGGTGGGAACTTGGACATTAAGAATAAACAATGCTTTTAACCTCCCTCTAAACCCAGGAGGAAGAAGAAGGTATTTTCCAGATTAATTTTAACCTATTTTAGAGAATCCTTTTAAGGATGGCAATATGCCAGTTCCAGAGGTGAAAATTCCTTTTCAGTGATGAGAAATAGTGAATAACTTGGTTCTATAGACCTCAGTGATAAGATTTGTCACATAGTTAAGATCAAGTCTGAACAGTCACAAAAAATTGTCTGTATTCACGTCTTACACTCTATGACCTTGGATACACAGCTTGTATCAGTTACTACACAACAGTGAAGGATCAAGCCAAGACTCTTCTCAGTGTTTCCTCAAAACTTTTTTTAAAGACCACAAGCCAGAAAAAAACCCAGACATTAAAAAAGCCCCTACCTGTTCTGTAAGAAATGAAGGCTTGTAAGCTCCATCAGTAGATTTGTTTCCAGTGCCCCTCATTGATTTCATGTGAGAAACAGCCATCCGAAGAATTGTTAGCTTGTCGGGCTTACGAGCCAACGCGCTACAAGTGGGTACCATGTCAGACAGCTCGGTGATGTATTGTGTCATCTTATTTCTCCTGCGTCTCTCAATTTCACTATGATTCTCCCTGAACATTTAAAGAAAACACCAAACCAACAGAAAAGCAGACATAATCACTGTAAGAGTCTCCATCAGAGGTAATGAATCAGAAGACTTTGTACTTGTTTTGCTGTTTCACCCCAGGAGAAAAAAGGGCTTTACAAAGCTAAGCGCTATTATCCCTCAGTTTACAGACCAAAAATCCAGGCCACAGAAGGATAAATATGATTTCCCCATAGCTGTGAAAAGAACCCAAATTGCTATCCATCAGCTCCTGGCCTTAATCTCTTAACCTTAATCTCTTTTGGTATAAGGTCAAAACATGAAGTATAAAGATGCCAGGAACTGCCAACTCCAGCCAAACTCCCAAATCTGCTGTGCTGCATCTCATAGCTTCCAGACTTTGCTCTAGGTGTTGGATTTGCTTAAAAAAGGCTTCTTTTAGAAGAAGCCACTTACTAACAGCTGGATCTGGACAGCAGCAAGTGTGAGCACTGACTTACAAACAGCATAGATCTCCAGACCCATAATGCTGCATGGAACATTCTGCATCCCTGCAGGGAGATGCTACATGCTTACAGGACCATATATGGTATAACAGTACATACAAAAAAACCACAGTAAATAAATAAAATGACTACATAAGACAGCAAACAAGCATTTGGCTTGTCAGACATAGATCAGAATTTATGTTTGAGAACTATCTAGCACAGCAGGGAAATAGCAACAGCAGTACTTGATGCTGCCCCTCTTTGGGCAGCACTCCAAAGTTCTCATCCTTTACAGTGAACATATGATTGAGGCGGTGGATCACATCTGAGAATTCTCAAAACGAACAGTCACCAAAATCGTGCAGAACTGAGGAACTGGGAGTTAAGTTTTCCCATATCATAAATCACTGTTGCTTGGTCCAAACAGACGTAGAACCCTTCAGTGCTTAGCACTTATTTTTCCCATACTGTACCTGTCAGGTGGCAGCTAAATACAAGTACACGACAGGTACACGATGCTTCAGATGTCAAAGCAGCCTCTTCCACTGATTTCAATGAGCTGCATATGGCATTTTCTTGTGGGATCGCTGGCTGATCCAACAAGATGTGAAAGGTGATCACATGGACAGTCCACCAGCATTGACCAGAATGATAACATGACATTAAAAGAAGCTGTAACATTCTTCAAAGCTGATTGCAATGTAGACTGATTGTGAAAGTAGAAGCTAAGCTTGACAGACTTTTTGGCTGTTTTAATAATGGAGCCTTCTCATAAAACGCAGGTAACAACACTAATGGTAGTATGCTGCTTTCTGAAATAGAGGAATGCATGGGCTTGCCTTGCTTTACAATGCACATCCTGCCCCTGCACATATAGGTGTTATATATGAGGTACTGTCTGCAGAAATGCCACCTGTTAGAGCTACATGCAGAGTTACTATTCCCACTGATGCCTTTGTTTACTATCCGATCTTCAAGTGACCTTGCTTAAGGTCACTGTCTGCTTAACTGTCCATCACATGAACCTTTGTTGCGAACTTAACAGGCTTCATGTGGGTCTGCACAGATGTAGGAAGGTATATCACACTGTATATCACACTGTATATCACACTGTATGCGGGAGTTGGATCATATACAAGCACAAAGGCAGAACTGTTTGGATGACCGTGCAAACATCTGTAAGAGCAAACCTGTATATGTGTCAAGCACATACACACAGACACATATGGACAAGGGGAAGAAAAAGGCATTTCTACATGATGAAAGCTTGCTCTAGGTTCAGCATCTTGACAGAAAGGGTGATAAAAAGAAAAAAAAGAGACAAAGAACACACATATTCAACACTTATTTTACATTTATAAATACATACTCCATGGTCTGCCACTATATTTTAATACTCCTAAACATTAAAAAGCAATCACTGTAAAGAATAAACAAAGAGATTGCAAAACTTCCTGAGAATAAAGAGAAGAATATCCAATAGTCTATTTCACTTGTGATCATAAAAGCTAAGAAGTAATAGTATGGTAATCAGATGGCCATGAAAAGGTTCAGGCAAACAAAATCTTGAAACTAGTGCAAACCAGACCCTTAAAACAAAAAGAGGGGCTGTGTTCCCCTGCCAAAAGCATCTGCTCTAGGTACCCTGGCATTAATAAACATGTACACAGAACAATGCTCCAATTCTGCCACTTCTAACTTTGTTTTTATATGGAAATTTCGGAGTGATGTTAAATTTTGGAAGACTGCAAGAGCTGACCCAAACCCATTTATGTCCAGGGTTACATTTACTGATTACAAGCATTTCTGGATCAGCCAACACTCCTGACTTTTGACCAAATATTAAATAAAAATGGAGGCAAGCCATATTTGATTTTTTTTCCTACCTGGCCATCCTTTCCGTATCAGCAGCAGTACTTTGATCATCATCCCAGCTAGAAACAAAGTAACCAGCTCTCTAAGCTAAAGCACACCTACTGAGATTTTTTGGACACGAACATCCCCCTCTTTTCTCTCAGCAGAAGAGCTCTAGGGAACACGCCTACCTTGCAAACTTTTCCTTATCACCAGAGATTTGATCACCATCATACCTGGAAACAAAAGACAGTAAGTAAATTCACAACGGTTATGCACTGCATGACAGTCAACACACAGCAGAAAGCAAAGAGATTCACAACTGCAAACTACTACAAATAACAGCAAGGAAAATGGGGACATGAGAACAATAAAGCGAAGAAGACTCAGAGTTTGACCAAACATCCAAGCCATGCCAATTCAAAAGCTTCATTTGTATATTTAAAGAAGTTGGAGGCACATTTCAGTGGATTTATGCAAACACTTTAACATACACTCTTTGCTTAGGAAACTTAACAACCAGCCCCATTACAGAAAACACCACTGAGCTTTTATCGACAGCAGCCCATGAAATATTCATTGCTGTGTCAGAAGTGAAAGAGCTGTATCTTTTCCAGATTGCAACCACAACTCACTCCATTCAGCAGAGGGCACTGATGGTCTACAGATAACATGGGAGGGCAGAGACACACGCTTAAGTGCAATGAATTTTATCAGGACACCTTTGGATGCAAGCTCTAGTGGGTACAGACACTGGATTGCCTGCTGGGAGGACTGGTTAAAGGCAGGTAGGTAGGCAGACGAACCTGACAGCTAAATAGAAGTGAAATTAAAACTGGCTGCAATCCCTTAGAAGTGAACAGGAACCTCATTCCTATCCAATCAACAGAACTTTGATGCCCAAACGGGTACATGTGTCATACCGGCAGCAAGTTTATGGAGGAAACCCTCATCAATGGGTGGCTTTTGCCCCATGGGATTAAAGCCTCACTGCTTTGGAAGCACTGTCTCAGAGAAAGGCAGCAGCATGATGTTTCATTAAAAAGATTACATGCTGCTCCTCTTTTCCCTTTATTAAGAACATGCTAATCATTTGAAATTAGATTTTGCTAGAATAATTGCAAAAGACACCTTAAAAAAGAGAAAGTGTTACTTTTGAAAAAAACAAAATGCTTGTTCCAAACCAGAAAATGTGTTTTCAAAAATACAAAAATAAGGCTAGTGGCTTCTCTGGAATTGAAAATTCTTAATGAACTCAAGAACAGTCAAGTGATAGTTTGTATTAGAATTAGCATGTCCAACGAAGTGCCTATGGAGTCACCACATATTAGCCAACAAGGTAATACAGTATAAATAAATGCCTTTTTTACCTTATAAGAAAGTAAGAACAATCTTTTTCCTTTGTTCCTTCTCTAACAAATTTAAACTAACTTTAACTACCTAATTGTGCCAGTTCCTTTCTGAGGCTTCCTATTTTCCTTCCCCAGTAAGACTCAATTCAAACTCTGAAGAGAAAGCTTGAGTGAGACCTGAGCTGCATTTCCTCCTACATTGTTTTTAACACTGGCACCCTCAAAACTCTGAAGTTAAAATGACACTTCCTTACACTTGACTCTGCCCAGAGAACAGATGGAGCCCAAAAAACTTTGAACAAAAAGACAGAGTCAATGAGGAATGGCAACATGCTGTTATGTGAGAAGTACATGCATATGGCTCCACGTGAGGATGAGGTGCCATGCAGATACCTGAGCTGGCATGGAAGTCCCTGAGGAGCAAGGTGTGTTAACTCATGTGGAGTACCATAATAACACCACTACCTTCTGTGCTCCTGCTACCTTGGGATTTGTCTACTTATCTTTGTCTGCTTGGCTGGGCTGAAGCTGATATTGCCTCCAGCTACTCTTTTCTCCCTTACAATCTCCCCGCTAGGAATCAGCTACACAGGCAATCTGGAGAAGGGAAAAGTCCTAAAAGGGGGGCAATAACTAGAAGTCTGAACATGACCCTGGGGATCTCTGCCCTGTTTTTTCTGCACTCTCTAAAAGGAAAACAATCTGGGAGTTTTATAGCATTTAAGATTTAAATATCAGATTTTGAACTGACATCTAAAATTAATTCAGTCTAAGCACAGCAAAGCATACCCCTCCAATAAAAATAATGGAACTATTGGCTCTCTCCACCACTAAACTATGAAAGGCTGAAGCCAGGATGGAGACAAGCCAATCCATGTGCCTAGAAACCCTGACACTTTTGTAGGCACAAAGCAGGTAACATTCTTCACAGATCTTGTTCCCTTACTTCCAGCAAACGTCAGGACTAGCCCTCAAATCACTGGTTTTAACCTCAGCTAAACAGGTGTGCTGCTGGTATTGTCCAGTAGGTTATTTACAGTGTTACAACACACCTTCAGCATACTTGTCTTTCAGCTTAACTAGGAAGATCTTGTTAAAACCCTCTGGTGACAGCTATGTTTGAACATGGCTGCTGTTATACAGCTGCAGTTAGGATTTGAGTATCAGCAGTTATCTGTAGGCCTCAAAGTATCTACCCCTCACTGCAGCTGCTTGGTTTCTAATGGAAAAAAATGCAAACAGTGACACCAGAAAAAAAAAAAAAAGGAAAGTGAAAAAATGGCAGTGATGGCTTATGTTTGGTTTTGTTTCTAGCATAGAATACTCCACATCTATTTTGGCAATTTTTACTATTTAGTCACACCTACTGGTACATAATGAGCTTTAATCCTAAAAAAAAAAAACAATCCACAACTCTAGGATCTGTCATATTGTCTTAATGATCAGTTAACATCTGAAATTCAAAATAAAATTCTTTTCAGTGGCAGAGAGACAACTTCATTCATGTAAAATAGCCAAAGTTCATCTATAACACTTAAGAGCAGTTTATACCTAAAAATCACAAGTTTTCTCATTTGACATAGTTTGCTGAGCAAAATTATGACACACATGCTGTCAGCTCTGTAAGCCAATAACTACATGAAGCAGATTTCTGCCAGGATGTCTAATTTGCAGAGGAGGACGATAAAAACAGTAACTAGAATTTAGGTCAAGCTGTTGGCAAGTTCTTCAGCCCATATTCATATTGACTTTAAAACATCAGTAGTGAGACAGCTGTCTTTATCCACTGAAAGAAGTCAGTGATTTGGCCAACTCTTTGTCAAAGCTCACCTTGAAAATTTGCTGGGCCCCTCTCCATCTTCATCATCAAAGTCCATTCTGTAAAAGCAAGATTTCCAAATCAGTAATCATGACAATGGCAATGGTGACGTGAACATTAAAGCCAGCAGTTCTTAACCTTGTTTGACTTGTATTTTGACTGGAGGTGTTAACAACTGCAGATTCCAGCCTTGCTCATATTCTCCAGATCCCCTAAAAGTAGCACATCAGCTGCCAGGAATACAAAGAATAATAAGTTTTTAATAAAAAACATGTAATCTCTGTTTTTCTCCACAGAAATCTGCACCATTAAAATTAACAAATAAAAGGAAAATTTTAAACAAATGCAGCTATTTTCAGATGCTAGAAGTAATAGCTGCTAGGCCTGACAGAAGTTTACGGAACTCACTGGGGCCTCTATGCTAGAGGGCTGAAATGCAGGCTAAAGAAAATAAAGCTCTAAAGCTGCACACATCATAACCAGCAGGCCACTATTTTTGCCCCAATCTCAAGAAAGCACACTAGAGGTAGAGGAGAACAAACTCCTGGCCTCCATGCTAAAAGTCATCATCTGTACCACCACTACTGATTGTAACTGCGGCTCACACTTTAGACGTGCCCTGTACTCCCAATCATTTAACACAAATTTCCAGCCAGTCTGCAGATAGCAACTACACTGTGGTATTCCTGTGGGCATTACTGAAGTGACCTACGGGTCTGCTGTGTACCTAACTTACCTGGTTTATGTCAGTGGAAGAGAGAAGCTCTTCCATGAGCTAAATCCCAGCCCTCCAGTCAGGCTCCTCCAGGGAGCCACATGATGCAGGGACATCTTTCTTCATTTCTTGCATGGAGGGACTAGGAAGATTAACTTCCTGCATCAGATACTTAAATTAACATGACTGGCTTCTTTCCACTGATATTAAGTCACTACAAAGTTATTCAACAGTATAATTGCCAAAACTTTTAATATGTTTTTGTACCTTAAAAAACAGGTGGGCAAATACATTCTCAATTATAAGGGGATGACTCTACCATTAATGCAGATTAAGAACCAAACTGATACAAGATTATCATAGACAAATACAGCATTAGTGTATTTATTTTAGTATGAAAACACATTGGTATGTATATGTGACCTTGACTGGTCACTGAGATGTAATTAGTGTAGATAGTAATTCATAGTTTCCTTCTGTAAGCAATTTTATCAGGTTTCTTTTGCACTCTAAGCTTTCTAACGTTTCAGTGTAATAAGACATGATACAATAACGTTCCATGTCTCTAATACTCTTCAGATTAATTACAGATAGAAGCCATATTAAAGGCAAAACCCTTCAAAGCTAACAACATTATTTATCTAAGTATTAAAAGAAACCAAACCAATTAAAAATTCACATCTGTACATTCAGAGTGTGGCCACAACGATGTAAAAATGCTCTTTAAACTACATCAGCATAGAGAAGCACAAGTGTCAGTCAGTCAATACCACCCTGCTTCCTACCTTTCATAACCAAGCAAAGAGAAAACCATTTTAGAATCATAGAATTGTTAAGGTTGGAGGAGACCGTTAAGATCATCCAGTCCAACCAATTTTCCCCAAATATGGGTATTTAACTTGGTTAGGCTCACTGCAATCATAATTCTCACTATAAATTAGAGTTTCGCTCACCCAATTATCACCAAATCCTGTTTCAAAGCCAGTGACCTCTCAGCACTTGCAGAGACCACCGACCTCCGGCGGCCAGCGCCACGGACAGGCAGCTATGCCAGGACCCATCCTGTCAACCCCAACCGTGGCCTTCAGCACTGGCACCGGCAGCCCGAATCTCCCCAGACCTGCTGCATGCACAGTAGCTTCACCAATTTAACACTCACACATCACCACTGAGCTGAAGATTGCCTTGTACCTACCTGCTTCTTCCCTACATATCACAATGTGCCTGTAGGCAACAGCCCAGAACAAACTTCCCAGATGTTTCAATTGCAGATGTTTCTACCTACACTGAAAACGTGAAAGCCAAAGTAATAGGAGAGCTGTTTGTTTTAGAACTCAGGCCCAAGCTGGCTCCACCTGAAGCCACTGTAAAAGCATCACATCAGGTGTATCCTTCACGGGTTTCACGGGCAACTGAAATAAAGCTGAGGGAAACCTCCACGTTCAAAGTTGGGGGATAAGGGCAGCAGAAAACACATATTCCCTATGGTGATGAAAAGGCTCTTCTGCAAGGATTTAATAAGATATTGCTTTAATGTGTGATGGACTAATTCTGTAAACCTTTTCTTCTCCAACACACTGAGATCACATGCCTTGGCAGACTTTCTTAGCTTCCAGCCAAATACTCTGAGTGCCACAAGATGGATTTCCCACCCTCCCCAAATCACATTATCCCTAATGACCTTAGTTTATTATTACTGGAATGTTATGTAGAGGTTTACAGAGAACATGATGGCTGTTTAGGGTTTGATCCCGCTTCCTCAACTGTGTACCTGCTCCCAGAGGAACAAGTGGGAGTAGCACACCTATTTATCTAGATGGCTGGACATCAGGTTCTCATCTTGTCAAATCTGGATGGGCTAATATCCATAGGTAAGCCCTACCACTTTCATAGCAGGCTCACCACAGCAGAACCTAGGGTGCAATACCAGCCTGTAGAAAACTAAATCTTTAAATTATGCCTTCGCTTTGTTAAGCTACCTATAAAGCTTGATTTTATTCCAAATGCAAGATTAGGGAAAAAAAAAAGAAACTTAATACAAAGCTCATGAAAAAGTGTCAATATTTGTAAAAATGCAACAGTAAATATATCTCTGTCCCATCGCTGATAATAAACACATTTCGTAATTTCACATTTCACTCTGGAAATGGAAAATAAAACCCCAACCCTTCCAAAACCTGAACCTCCCCCCCCC
>VXBZ01012308.1:766629-793610 GCA_013399135.1 Heliornis fulica
CCCCCCCCCCATCTCAGGAATAAATTTGAATTAACCTGAACCACCATGTCAGCTTTACAGCAAGGCAGGGCAGAAGATAGGGAATCAGTTGTAACCTTTAGCAGAAATAATATTCCAAGCAACTCCTCTCACACTGACAGATAAGATCTTCTGTTCAGATAGAATATACTGCACATTAACAAAACAGTAAAGGCAGTCTCCAAGACAAATTACATCATTTCAGAAGTTTCAGAAAGAATATCTTTTATCTTCATTTAAAATTCCCATTAAAAAGAGACTTAAAAAAAGAGCTGCACTATGCTCTTTTGTTTTGAAGAGACAGCATAAATCTTGTTTTCCTCTTTCATACTGTTCATGTCAATCGTGAAAACGCCTGAAGTATGAAGTACTTATTAAAATATATTTTCCTCAAAAGATGTGTGCTTACCATAAACACCATGACAAAAATATTTTTAAAAGACTTTTTTTAATTTGAAATACATACCGACATACCATGTTCATACCAATAAATCCTGCAACAAAGTGGTCCAGCACAGGTTAAAAAATTGAGATGGGAAAGGATTTGAATGTTGCAACAAAAAGGTTATGTAAAATTCCCAAGAAATGTCAGAAGATGGCTTGCCATGGTTATGCAGCACAGGAAGAGGGCCGTCAGGAACAACCAGGAGCAGATGCAGCTGAGAGGCAGATGGACAACTCTACTACAGCCCTTTGTTCATTGCAATATCAGGGGTACACCCAAGGAGGGAGGCTGGTGGCTCTGCTCTCTTCCTCCCCATATCTTAGAGTTCTGGGCCACAGAGAAGACAAGACCATAGGCTGAACTGAAACAAAAGCAACGCACCTGAAAATCAACCAAAAGACCCACCACCCCATCTATGCCCGAGTACAAATAACCAGCCCCATATCTTCCAATACAGCAAAGCCTAAACAAAGCCATGCTCAGGGAAGAATTGATGCTCCATTAATCTAAGGCAGCCATTGACCACTGCAGTGCATTATCTTATGCACTATGAGGCTGTCACCTCTTTCTATACAGTACTTGGTATACCTTACAGAAAGGAAAAATATTTTTCCAAGCTGTCATTGAAGCTGAATGCCTCCATGGCAGAAACACCTCCTGGATAGCCAATGAGTTTTAACTGATCTACATTCACATCCACAGAGCAATTATTCTGCCAGCTTGCCTCAGCAATTATGAGAAAAGAAACAATTTTGAGAGATAACTGAAGCTGGAAAAGATGATTGTGTTCACTAGCTACATTCCTTTATGTTTGACACAAAGCATTCATTTCTAAAATGCCCAAGGATTTAGGTATACAAAGATGTATCACCAGGACAGTAATGAAAGGACCAAGTGTTAAGTTGCAACTTTGTTCAAAGAGAAGCTAGGAGGAATTAGACACAACAGGCATTCTTCCCCTCAAGGTCTGACTGCATACACACTGCACAACAGAAAAAAATAAAATAAAAAAGAAGAATAAGAGCACCCTCAGCCGGCCTTGGAGAAGGGCTATTAGCTTAGACCTATGGTGCACAGATAAAATACCACTGTCTGAGTAAAACAGCAAAGCTACACCAGCTTACTAACTGAATCTGCATATTTACTGTGTTTAAAATAATTTGATATTTATGTTCCTCCCTCCTTCCTCTTTCTTGCAAATAGATGATGGTACTTAAGATACAATGGTTAAAGCACAGTTTTCAGTTGAAATCAAGTCAGTATTTAATATAATCAGAAGATTTCACGGTGAGCAGCATCAAACTTTGGTAGCTGTAATTTGCAAACTGGCATTCACTGCTTACATAGTTTGTGATCACCTATCCCACAACTCAAAAGTACTAAAGGCTTTATTTGTTATGGAGTGATGAAGAGAAGTTAATGCTTTGGATTCTCTTCTGAGTGCAAGATTGAAAAGCTTTTTCATTGAAGAGTTTCACAATAAAAATGTAATGCCTGCCAAAGGCAAAAGGAGTCTCTGTGACCAACTTCATACAGTAAGCTCAGACTCAGTAGGGATAATCTCCAAACTGTCCTGTCCAAAGGAACACCCTCAGAATAACCATCCTGAGTGTTCATGTCACATTGATTTCTCCTCCAAGGCAAGGTCTATCTTCTCCCTTCTTAATTTATTTCAGGACTGAGACTCCAGCACCGTTACTTCAGAAGGCACCTAAAGCCATCAACACACCTCAGCAAACAATCCCCAAAGTAGCTCTCACAAGGAATAAAGTCTTCTTGAGGTGTCCACCAGTGAAGATTTTGCTTACAGTCTCAATCCCATGAAGCCTCACCATTGTCACATTCAGGGCTAAATATCAGACAAATGAAACTCTTTTGCATGCGATCTCAGATCAGAGAGAGATCTCTGAGCGAGGATCACCTACAGACTACTTGTGGTCAACCTTAGACAAAACCAAACATTTTCTAGAGAAGCTTTCTGTCCTTCTGCAGCTCTTCCTATATTTTTCTTCTAACAAAAGAGATTCATACAAATTGTCACAGAAAATTCTCACACGGAAAGACCTATCCCTACACCACACCAAGTTGGAGAAGACAAATTTTCAGCAGAAGCCTTGGCTAGTGCAAGCGCTGAACTTGATGAAGGCTGTTCCTCCCAGAATCAGAGAGGCTGTGCTGCACTTCCAGTGAGGACTAGAATATTGTAGACCACAACCTCTTAGAAGTGACTGCTTGTGCTATTTCAGTACTCAGTGGTACAAACACAACATTTCTAACAGAAGGCCCCTATTTGAGATATTCCAAGCCCAAACTTTTGATCATGATGGATAGGTCTGTATTTGCAAGTAAGAACATATCTTACTGCCTTTATTCATGTCATACATCCTTTTGAGATTCAACAGATGTAGGCGACACGTGTCCGTTACACGTACACAACAGCAATGGGATCCAAACTCTGGTTCTGGATACTTTGCCAAACCTGAAAGTCTTTTGAAGTATGTAAACAACAAACAATGCACTTATCAGCAAGTCTGATCTTGCAGGAAGAGCAGATACATTGAAGAGAAAACCGAAACATGAGTGACTAATGCCATAATGTAGTTTACATCATAAATACTACATAATAAACATACACATACAGGTACATTTTCTGTTGTCAGTACCAGTTGTTTCTAGTTTCAGACTAGAAAAAGACGAGCTTACCCGGAGCGGCGCTTTCCTCCTCTGGAAGGCATGGATCCTGCCATTCTCACTTGTCCACTTGCCATCGGTGCCACTGGCAAGGCCACCGAGCCAGGAATATCTGATGCCATTTCTGTAATGCAAAGGTAGGGAAAGAGGAAGGGAAAAAGAACATTTCCTTTAATCCATTGCCTTCAAGGAGAAACCTGTGATGACAACATTAGAGAAAAATAAGCAGAAAAAGCTTTCGGGTTTATTTCTAAGGAAAAAGAAAGCTCTCCTATCAAAGACCAGCAGATTCACAGCTCTCTTAAAAGAAACCCAGTGCTGTTCATAGCAATTACAAGTGCCTCAGGAGACACAGAGAATATCAGGTAGGTACCGCTGTACTTCAATTTACCTAATGATTCTAATTTTACTTCTCAGAGGGGCTGTCAGATGAAGGCCAACAACCTTTTCCGATTCTGCCCTGTGGAGAAACACAGAGATGAATTCCCAAGAAAAATGTCAGTGTGGATCATGGCACTAGGGTACCAAGAAAAGTAAAACTTTAGTTTTCCAGTGAGGTCAAGAGTTTAGAGCAGGAATGAATTATCAAGTGACACTGGGGTTTATTATTTACATTCTGGTGGCATTCAGAGGACAAGACTGAACTTAGCAGAGCTCCAAGGCTTCCTGTATTTCTGCATGATGCCTTGAAGAGCAGAACCAAGCCCACGATCCAGGCAGATATTCATCCATCTGCCAGTATATGCTCTGGGTATAGCCACAGGTCAATGAGATCTTCAAACCTCAGAGCTTTGATCTGAGGAACAGCAAGAGCACACCTTCCCCAACAGTTTTCAGACCGCTAACGGCAAGTACTTTACAACCTATTAATAACAGTTCATTACACTGCACAAAACTACAGAGGAACATAATGTATATATACCCTTTTCTCCTACCCCATGGATTAAGCATGTTTTGCCTCTGTGCAACTCTTGTAAACTATGTAAGCAATTAAAACTTTTTTAATGCAGATATACTTTACTTAAGGTAAAATCTACAGTCACAACATTTAATTATCTTAAAAGAAAATGCATGCTCCAACATTATTTAAAAAAAAAAAAAAAAAAAGACTATACCTGGAGCTGCAGATAAATACATTTACTAATGGAAAGCAAATCTGTTAAAAAATCCTGCTATTTTTTTCCCAACCGGTAAGTACAAAAGAACTTCAATTATGGAAACAGGAATCTATGTTCTTTCGCTACGTCTGGAGAGCACTTCATCTCTGCCACGCTTTATATCAATCCATTATGAAACATTATGCATTTCAAATAATAACATTTTGTCTGTTCACTGATTTCATGAATTTCTTCTAGTACATTTACTTTTATTAACTCCTTTTCAACTAAAAAGCAACAAAGTACTCATCCAGTATATTTCAATAAAGTGTGCAAGGACAAACAATAAGACCTCTGCCTACAACACCACACCACAGAAAGTCCCACCGTGCCTAAATCTGCTACTACCTGGAAACACTACATTAATGTATAGCATCATATTTTCACATAAATAAAAGTTAGAGCATCCAAACAACTGGTAAATTACTATTTCCAGACTAAGTACACTTAGTGGCCTAATGCCAATAATTCAACTGGAACATTTATACTTGTATTTCATGGACAGAACCAAAAGTCATATTTTTTAAATGGATGGTAAAAACCATTAAAAAAAAATAATATACCTGCCAAGTGTCCCTGTCACTCAGGCACATTTCGGGATCAGATTTTTTAATAGTAATTGTAAAACTATTTCAGACCATCTCTGAGCAGTATTTTATGAGAGTAAAACCTATACTGTATTGGTAATTCTAATGAGAGATTCCTGTAACCTAATTTTCCTCAATCTAAAACAAAGATAATGAAAAAACAGGCCAAGTGTTAGATTTGTCTACTCTTAAAACTCTAAAAGCCAAAGTTAATTATTTCAAGTACTTCCATAGAAAGTCCCATTCTTGAACTACTATGCATCCTAAGCTTAGAGGTAACATACAAAACAGGTTGAGTAAACCTCCTTCTATGGAGCCCTTGCTCTTGCAACCAACATCTCAGGGAGACCTATACAGAAAGCTTTGATCAGATGTCCAATTTAGGTGGCTGTACCTTGTTCTTCTGCTCTTACGTTCAGCCTTTAATGCATGAAGACATGGGAGTCAAGGGTAGTTAGCAAGTTTCAAGCAGTAAGGAAAACCAGAAACTGTGTATTTCTTAAATGAAAAAAAACCAACCAAACACCAAGCAACGGCTAGAGGAATGGCCAAACCACTGGCCCAGTTGCATCCATGTCCATAAGCACCTGAAAGAAGTCATACCACAACAAACAGATCATCTATCAGAGTGCATGCTGAAGAGCTACTGTGTACGTATCTTGAAACTCTAGAATGGCACATCAAAACCAACGCAGTGAAGTGACTTCTTACATAAATAGTTTCCAAATACGTCTTCACAGTCCTGGGAGAATGAAATCAAGCTCATTGAGATGATTGCTCTAAAAGGAGGTTTTCATAAATTTCCTTTTCCAAGATACAAGCACAAGCAGAAAAAGATTACTCAGGGATCCACCCACATTAATCCAAGTGAAAGCTCAACTATGAGGGAGGAGAGCCTCAGGCCCTTCAAATCAGAAGATTTTCCTTTATGTAACAGTCAAAGTGTGACAGAGCTGCGCACATATCAATCTGCAAGACACCCAATTTACCTTTCCACTTCAGAGTTTCCCATGTCAAAGAGACACCAGTCATTGTGGGGCCTGTTGCAGCTTCCATAAGACCCTCGATTGTGGACACATGCTCCTAGCAAAAGCACTCAGCTCTACAAGATTTCTTTCCTGGAACCACAGAATTAGAATTCTGTAGATGTAGAAACAATCTGCAGATAGTTAGGTTGGATCTCCTTCAAACCACATGGTAAATACAGCAAAGAAAGCAACTCCAAGAGCAACACCACCACAGAGCATGGAGCACCCAGAACCTGACCTGTCTCAGCTTATCAGAGTGACCCCAGAGCACTACAACAGGACTTCAGGAACGGAGCTGACAAAGCAACCCCATTGTTCAGCCGCAGCCAGCGGCATGTTGGAAGCTGTATCGAAGTTGGATGGTTGTGCATAAATATAAGCACTAGATTGTGGCTGTAAAATCCTTGCTCAAAGGTGGAGCAGATCCCTGCTGCAGGCTGCAAAAATGTCTGTGGAGACAACAGAATGGAGCTGAGCTGCTTCCCAAATTACTTCCATCTCTACTCATCTGCAAGCACCTAAAAGGACCAGATCTTTGATGACATTCCAACATTTACAAAAAAGGGCTAATCAGAAAAGTAGAAACACGCTGACTCAAAAAATGAGGGCCAACCATGCAAGGGTGTGTGAGAAGAAAAATCTGATGGAACAGTCAGCTGGTTCTCTAAGCACCTGAGAGGTTACCTGCCTGTGCATGGTCCAGGAAGAAAATAAGAGAGATTAAGACACACAGACTTGAATCTCAGATAGATATGCTGGGGTAGACAGGTACTTCAGGGAGCCTACTACCATTGACAAAAGAAAAAAAAAAAAAAGGAATTTGCATCAGAAACAGACTTAAAAAAAAGCTGCAGCACCTCCAAATGTGTGAAGTTACATCAACATAAATTTTTTTCCCTTTGAAAATAATTGAGGCTATTCTGCCATAGCATAAACTAGAGCAGGTGGTTGTATATTAACAAAAAAAAAAAAAATGAAAAAAAGGACATGCTGGATAAACAATCATAAAGATCACATTTCCAGGCTCATATACTACCCACGTCCAGACAGATGTTAACACTGATGTTCACAGAAGTGTTTCAGCAGCAGTGAACATTAAGAAACAAGCTGTTCTCTTTCTGAGACTGGACCTTCTGAGAGTGGACTTTCCTTGTGCCAACAGAAATAAAACACGTGTTGCTTACTTTACCCAAAATGAAAACATGAGCATAAGGGTATAATGTTCAGAAAGTAAAACAAGGTCAGGCTGAATGTTGATGAAAATTGTTTATAACCATCAAGGCAGTGTTCTGAAAAAAAAACAACCAACCAAAAACAAGCCCAACAAAAAAACCCTCAAAAAACCATACCTATTAAAAAAGTTCTTTCGTGTCAAATAGAAACCACTTTCCGGCTGTAAAAATACAGGCAATATTTAATTTCATAGTTAGAAAGTTACCTAGAGATCTGCCAAAGAACACTGAAATGACATTAAACCAAAATTCAGCACAACACTCACAATCTTTAGTGGATATTCTTCTCATTAGCTGGCACCTAACAGCTCTCATCACTGTCAAGCCTAAGTGCAGGCCTGATCCTGCCACTAATACTTATATTCACCATGGGGATCCACCAGGAGCCACCCTAATCCAGGGACAGTGTTAGTGCTCTGTGTATAAGCAGCAGAATTAGTCCTTCCACTTCCAACCAGAATTAATTTCATTGCTGAACACTCCAAGCGTGGATATTACATTTCACTCCAGCGTTACATGTAGGTCACCCTGTAAATATGCAGGGATTTTTTTGAAATCAAAGGCAATCTGCAAACGTATGTTAAAAAGAAACCCAGAAGGACAAAATACAGATTTATTCCTAATAAATTCCATATTCATCTCAAACTCTGGAAGAGAGATCTGTACAAAAACACAACAGGTACCGTGCACTTCACAAAGCAAAACGTTGCACAAGGATACCCTGAAATCACAGGTGAACCACAATCACAATGAGAATTACTGGACAGTGCAACACGCCAGGATGAACCTGGACTCTCTGGAGGTAGAGAATTATTAAACCACTATTAAACTTTAAATCTCAAGCCCCTCCCGAGATCCTCCACCTGCAATGCAGCTCTAACTCATCTGTGAGAGCAATCTGCACCTCAAAGCACAAGCAGCACAGCTTTTTGGCCAGGTATCCTCACACCCTGCACCACACAGCTCCGGAGACTCAGAGTTTCGTGCTCTGCTCCTCTCCAGAAACCACAGCCATGCAGCTTGCTGTGAAGCTTTGAAACACCACCAGACGCAGTGCATGACAAGACTTTCTAAGTCCATTTTACAAAAGGTCCTATTGAGCAGCCTATTCTCAGCCACTCCGGCACCCCAGGGTACACTCCCCTCACCTACACATGCCAGACACAGACAGGGCCAGGTTTAAATCTGGAACATCCTGGAGAAATGCTTTCCTCTGACTTCAATAGACTTTGAATCCCCAACATTAACTTTAAGGACCAGTTCCAGGTTTGCTATTATACATTCGGTACCACTGAGCATGCTCTCCATAGGGCTCTTTTATCCGTCAGTATCTACTGTAATAAATGGGATTAAAGTCAGATACCAGGATCCGATTAAACGAACAAGATTCTACTTTTATCAATACCAATGTGACAGATTTTCAACCACTAATCCACAGAATGACTGAGATGTCAATCACCTCCAAGTAAACGTGGATCTAAGGGGAAATAGGGAATAAAGAGCGTGCTCTCTCCTGTGAGCAGTACCATACACAGAGATTTTAAGTGTTCTAAGAAAGCAGATTTCAAAAACTTCTTTGCAAACTGTATTTTTCCATACCCTGAAGTCATACAGAGTTAGATGCGTCTCAGCAGAAAGGTTTTTGTTGCAGCCAGATGCAAAGGGGATTTTCTGCCTAGCACAGAGACATTTAAGAATAAACTAAATCATATCTCTTACTTTAGAATAAGCCAACGAAAATATGAAGCCATCATGTAGCCAAAAATATTTCACAGGAACACCTATGATAAAATCTGGCTGTATATTCAATTATTGCTTTTACATGTTAACTACAGAGACTATAAAACAGCTCACTCTCAGAGAATGTAAAAAATAAAGCATTTTCATTGTTCCTGATAACTCTGTGAATACTGTTCTACTTGCATTCCACTGCCAGATACTTTAAATAGACTCCACATCATAAAGATAGACTGTACGGAGAGGAGATGCAGAAAAGCAAAAACATTTCTTTCCATGCACTTAACAGAATCAGGATAACAAATAAATCAGAAAATATAAGAAATCCCACCTTTAAGGACGACTCTGAGAAAGATGCTATTTCTTTCCTGTGAACAAAACCTTCTTGGAGAGAAATTTTATCCGCATATAAGAAGTGTCAGAAACCTCTGGGAAGAAATGTAGCAGCATTGGTATTCTGCTCAGAAAATGTCATCACAGATCTGTTTACCTTAACTGTGGACCATGATTCAGCCGGTGACAACCGTCTTGCATACTGATCAATTTATTTGCAGCAAAATTACTAACATTTTCTACTTTAACCATTTAGGTTCTGGAAACAGCTACTAAGATAGGGAGGGCTTTTCTGAATAACATATAAATCCTACTTAATTAAAAAAAATTTCCCCTCCATCAAGATGCACTGTACTTTGCTGGGGGAGGAGAGTGTTCCCCCCTAATCTTGAAGACAAATTTAGGGCATATTGTAAATTGTTACTAGAGAAGCGCTCCCTGTTTTAAAATTAAAATCAGAGCTTTATCATCCGTTTGCATCACAGGTGAATGTTGAGTATACATGGCGGGGGAAGGGGGATAAGGATGATGCAATTAAGCTTATCATTTTTTGGGGACTGACTCTTCAAGCAGAGACAGTGACCAACCATTTAAGAGACTGGCCTAACTGGTGGTCTAGAGGCCAGATACAGTTATCTTGCCCCCTTTTCTGCCATGACTCTGGGGGGAACACCAAAGTTAGAGCATATCTACCACATGTCCCACCTTGGAGAGCAGGTTTTGAAATCAGAGCCAAAATCCTTCACGATGCCTCTATGCTTGACTTGTGCATCCACACAATCCATTTATGGAGTCCTGGACTCCCAGCACAAACCATACCTTTTTGTGTGCGCCCTGTTGTTCAACACTACCAGAGGGATGTCCAAAAGAAGGTGGGATGCAGACACAGAATTAGAAGTAGCCTTGACAGAGAGAGATTTGACCTATATTAGGGGAATTCATGTTTTAAGTGCTCAGCTTGAGAGACAATGTGGGACAGATGCTCATGGGATGAGCAGACAACACTGAAAATCAGAGTCCTATCAGAAGCACCTAAAACTGGGCACGCAGAATGCATGGCACCCAAAAAACCAGAGGTGGCAATACTTCTTATTTTGAACTCCAATTTTCATGCCAATAAGCATGTTCATTCCAGTCCTATCTGGCAATTCCATTCTTCCAGAACTACCCCAGACATCAAGGCCTAAGGAAGGACCACATCCATGCTCTACTGCCTATACCTTCTCAGCCTGGATGACCAATTCATCCACAGCTGAATAAACTCAGAATGACCTTTATCATGATCCAGAAGATGACCTGGAGTCACACCTCTGCACCTACTGCAAACGTTAGCTATAGATTAAAAATTCAAGTGGAAGTACAGGCAGAAGATGATGCATTTTACTACCAACAGTTCAGTTGAGAAGAAGGGAAAGTGCAGCTGTTTCTTCATTCCTCCTATCTTCCTGACAAATAGCACAGCACCAATTTACCTTCTCAAGCATGCCCATGCACTCTTCCCCAACTAATTTTCCACTTCTCATTCATAATTCCCTGTTATCTCTTCTCAACCTATTCAGCCTCTGGCTTAGATGAACTATTTCTTGTACTCTCTCTAATAAGCCAATACATCCAACTGCTGACAAGTCCTGCCAAACTATGACCATTCCCCTTGAGAAAAACAGGTTGCTGGAATTCAAAACAAGGAGGAATGATTACAAAAGAGGCCTTGATGGCTCTTATTCTGAAAGCATGTCTCTAGTCTTGGAAGATAATAACCCCTTCAGAATTGAAAGCAAGCTGCTATCTTCACTGTAGGATGAACCTGAGGCACTGAACCAAAGCACCTGGCCTGCCTCTAAAATTTGAAACATCTTCCAAAAGTTGGAGGTTTAACAGAAGCAGAACAACACAGAGGTCTCCATCATAATTACAATGGACAGAAGTATTAGAGGAAAAGCATTTCTTGCATCCAGTTTGGAAATGCACCAAAACCTAGAAGGAAGTGCAAGGACCTGGGCTAGCCTTGCACTGAAAACTCAACCTGCACCGCCAACACTTGGCATGTCTCTCGGGTATAAATAGTCACTACTGGGAAAGCACACATGCAAATCGGGCAGGGAAGTAGGGCAGCCACTGTAAAGGCCAATTTGCAGAGAGGATAGAAAATCTGGCTTTGAAAGGCTGTTTTGAGATTGATGGAACCTTTGTTAAAAGACATGGCGTGAGTCCATAGCTTACACGAAGGGTCCCAGTGAAACTGCAGTCAACAGCAGCAGGATCATTCATGCTGTCTGAATGTGACCCTACCTGCTCTTAGGCTGTCTTACACATGATCATGCCCTCAGACAACATAAATCTTCACTTAACAGGTTCTGCCCCGATTATATTGATATTATCACTGACAAGTGGCAAAAGGACTAAATAAAATACATAAAAATCAGGCTCCTCAAATTATGCATCATTTCCATTTGAAATGAATGGTGATCCTCCCTTCTCCTCTGACATTTTATATTTGCCAAAAATAACTGCATAATTATAAGTTGTGTGCAAGAAACAGAAGGTAACATTCAAAGCTATTTTCCATAATTTTTACTTTGCTTCAGAACTAGCAAGTACCTTATATGGCTGTTCTGTTATGCAGCAGTGGCCAAAGCTAACCCATTAACGAACTCACAAAAACTGCAGAAGCACACGCCCAGCCTGGGCAAACAAACACCATGAAAAAATAATACAGTGTAATGGCTTTCCTTCAAGTTTCTGAGACAGATCACGCTCAGCCCATTAACTCTTCATTTAACACGTCTGTTTCATTTAACTTGCTTTGGTTGGCATCCAATTAGAAATTCATGTACAGGACATTTTTCCCCTTTGTAAAACAGAATGCTTGCTGTATTTCATCCAACAGAACACCAAGAAGTGGAAGCTGCAAGACAAACCAAAGCTACACTGAAGTCCAGCACAACAATGCTGAATTAGGCAAAACACCTGCACATAGCCCTGCACTGCAAGATTATCACTAAAAAGGCTTGGAAAGATTTGTTCCTCGGTAGAAAAGCAAAGAGACAACGGAGTAATTCCGTTTGTTCCAGTGCAAGCTAACAAAACTCAACCCACGTCACCATAGCATTAGCTTTACTGTGATTCCAGCTATGGCCAAGTTCTGTCACATCTGCCTCCACATAGCTAAAACCTGCTGAGATTGTACTTCTTGTCTGCACAGAAAGAAAAACCCTCTCAACTAACCATTCCTGCCTTGCCTCTCACTGGCCATCCTCATCACTGTATATATAAACCAGAACAGCTAAGCCTAGAGTCCTTCTCCCACTACATTGCTTGTCCCTCTTGGGAGCCACCCCAAGACTGTCCACTCCTCAACGTGAAACTGTTTCAACTACTGTCAAAACTGTCCCACACTTTGCTCCTTTTCATGTCTTTTATCTTCCCTCACCCTGACTACTTCTGCCAAAGCATTCCTGAGCAGTCATGACTATCTCCGGATGTTCCAAACTCCCGCACTGGGAGGCTACGGATGCTAGAACCTCACATGGATTTCAGAAGCGCCTGCCCAAAATTGTGGAAAAGAAGCCCACTGAGTGCTACAAAATACAACTGTCATGCCTGGCTCAAGAAGCCTCTGACTCACACATGGCTGGAGCGTGGGAAGGTACCCAGGGGAAGCACCACACGTGACAGCTCTGATTTTCTTCTCTTTCAAGCACCTGCTTTTGGTCAGTGCTGGAAAAGGCATACTGGGCTTGACAAAAAATTGTCTTTTGGGACAGGACAGCAAGATTTTACATCACAAGCAGGGTATGCAACATTTCCCAAGTGTGCTGCTTCTAAAGGCAAGAAATTAGCCAACTACCACTATTAATTATATTTAATTAACAACTACATCAAGTTTTTTTCTCTAGTATGCCCTTGCTCCAGATCACCGATTAGTAGTTTTACATCATCACTGCTATTTGTCCTTTCCCATATTGTTTCATTTCCCTATTCTACGAGGTATTTATCCAAAGATATTTACAAGCTAATGCCCTTTTATAAATTCCTATGTATTATTTTATGATCAAGAAATACCAATGAGTGCAGATAAACCACTGAGCAGTTATTTATCATTTTAGACTCTAATTTTATTCACTCATCTTCAAATTATTTGTTTTAAACCAATACATCTATTATCTTCCATCAAAAAGTCTGGCTTTCTACTATCTACCTTGCAATTTTTCCTCAACAGTAGAAGCTGGTTGCAATTTTTACCAAATACCTGTGCTTGATCACAAATCTATTCTGTTCATGTATAAGTTCAACCAACAATTTGTAGAAATTTTTTTATAAGACCACTATTAAAATACTTATAATGACATATATGCAAGATCCATATGGTGGTTCTCCAGTTTACATAACAATAAGGCAACAGTGCTCTAAGCTCCTATCAACTACACAAAACATACTGAACAGCTGTAAATATGCAATGAAATAGAGGTAACAGGTAATAAGTCTGCCTACAATATTGACCAAAATTGACCTTAACCAAATGCAGATGAGTTGTAGCCTATCATTCCTAGGAATCCAAAGCCTTCTGTCAACTATTTTACTTTTCCTCTCTACCCAGAAATGCACAGAATTCACATGGAAGTCATTTTATGTGACTGGAGAGCCAACCTCACTTGATTTTTGTCCGTATTTTCTGTTATCTACAGTAGAAGCCAGCAATCAGATTTCACGAGTATGCGAGGTAGTATTTCTGACTGTAACTTCTGCTTCAAGTTGGAAGAACTTTTACAAAGTATTTCTTTAATAATAAGCAGAGATGGTTTTGTGAATGAATTAATTCCTGGTCTTTGGTTCACATAAATATTCTCATAATCCATTTTCATTGAGGTGGCCAAGGACAGCGAGCGTGGTCAAAGTTCACAGATGCAAATATATAGAAAATTTATGCTGAATTTAAAAATTTGAAAATCCAAGGAGCCAGACTGAGACAGAAGTAGTATTTTGGACCTGAACACCATAATACAACGCTGTCTATCCCTAGGTGAAATAACCTCTGTTAGTCATCTTATTGAGCCAAGTCATGGAGAGGCTGGTGGCAGACCATGAAAGATCTGCACAAAATACTTCTGAGAAAGCAGTGACTGTAAACTACATCAGACTAAACTGACCACTGATGCTGTGGTAGTGGCCCACAAGCTGCCCTGCAAACCACTGACCAAGCTGGGGTCATAGATCTGAGGCCTTACTGATGTACCCACACATAAAGAGACATCCACTTCCCACCAGTCACGGAAAGCTCAGGAACAACACAGTCCAACCACAACAATACAAAATTTAGACCACTCTGACTTAAATTATTCATTGAAAATTACTTGCTCGTGTCCTTCAAATGCCTTTATTACAAAGGTTTTTTTTAAGTGTGCCTCAGAAGAGTATGTTAATTCTAAATTTCATTCAGAACGGCCACTCGCATCACCAAATACTTAATTATCAGTATATTTACAGTGTCCTTGGGCACTGTTGGGTAATCAGAACGCTCTTGTTTTCATTAAACAGTATTTTATTGATAGTGCTAATGACTTCAGTTCTGCTTGATCAACAAGCAAATGATGCTTATTTGATGTTACGATAATTAATTGACTTTTCAGGTGTTTCCACAATCCCAATTTATTAGCATGAATAAAGATTTTTATGTGAAACACCCTAAAAAGAATATCACCATACATGATATGTTCAAAAAGGAGGGTGTGGTTCAGTATTACTCTCCTCCCATGCAACACTCCCTGTCTAAAAATTGGGGAGATATAAAAATACATTTAAGTCCACTTTGAAAAACTAGCCTGAGCCCTGTATATTAAATATTTGGTTCATTTCATCCCTTCCTGAACTTTCAGTAAGCCAAAGGAGATTTTCTGATTAACCTTTCTCTTATTTTTTTCTCTAGAGATGGGAGAAAACAACTAACCTCCCATTCCCTTAGTGGCAACAGGGATGAAGAGCTTCCATGACTCAAACGAGATGTACAAACGAATAGACTGGTTCTGTAATCTATTACTCCAAACCATCTTTTTCCAAGCTCCAGGCCCAGTTTATGAAGCACTACAGTCCAACCTTCAGACCATGGAAAAGGGCAATGCATAACAAAATTCCAGATACAACTAACTGGACCTTGAAAAGCCACCTGAAAGAGGTCTGGATGGGTTTGGTTTAACCTCCCAATAACCTTCCTTGAGGACAACCTTCAGAACATCTAACCCTTAACTGCTCCGACACACCATCCAGTATTAGTAGCTACTCTTGTCTTTTGAGTTGCCCCAAACCAGATTTTTTTTGCAAGCCAAAAACAAGCAAACAAACAAAAAAATCACAAATAAAGGTCTCAGTGGTTTTTCTACCTTTCACTGCCCTGGGACTATTAATTACACTTTTTTGAAACACTCTGCCTTTTAAGTAATTTCACATTTTATATTTTTCATGTCGGCAAATGACAACAACAGAAAACCCAAACCTAGAGGCTTTTGGAAGTTTCAAGGCAGCTGCATTTGCACTTTTTTTAGGATTATTTTCTAGAATTTTTCATTCCCACAGATGCTCCAAAGTGAAAAGCCCAATATTACAGCAAAAGGGAAACCATCATAGGTATACAGTAAATATGAAACACCGTAACACTGTGCTGCAGAAGATTCCTTACTGTTACTTTAGGTTTTATTACAGACCCAAGAATATGTCACAGATTTTGGAACACTTTCTTCTGATTAATTTCTTCATAGAGTTATATCCTGAATAGCTTTTATAATACTGAATCTCGTACTTTGTGTCTTAAAATGACCAATGTTAAAGTAAGAGAGGAAATGATGTTTCATGCAGGCTCTGCTAGGCTCTGAAGAGCTCAGCTGAAATGGCCATGCTCTTACTGCTTTTTCAGAATTACAAAAATTCCCTGGATCTTCTACCCATGAACTACCAAACAAATGAAAACATCATACAACAAGCCCTGTATTCATATTAAAAAAGATTCAACATCCATTACAAGACACTTTCTCTGTAAAGCATACAGACATTTCTGTGGATACATCAAATACAGAAGAACAATACTGAAAAAAAAACACCTCACTATAAACAAACTGGATGTTTGTCGAAAAAACAAGTTGAATATTTGTCTGTAAATATTGACCAAACTAAGATTTTTGCTTTGGTATTTGCTGACTAAAGAGCAGCACAGACAAGTACAAAGGACATATAAAATTAGTCTGAATTCCAGCCTTGGAGATCAGGTTCGAGCTACTACAGGGAGGACTCTACTCAACAAACCAACTAACCAGTGGCAGCCAAATGCACTTACCAAGAAATCACCACAAATACTTCCCTGTTACAATTAACATTAGAAGGAATTGTGAATTGATCTTTAGAAATATATTTACTCACAGTAAATACAGCTCATTGGCTGAATTTGAAGAACAGACTGAGTTAACATACCAACCAAATACCTCCATATAACGTGTTTTCTTACTTTTTAAATTCAACTCTCAACAACACAACACTTGAAAACTATCTTGTTATTTTCACTCTGTGTAACTGTATTTTTTTATATAGTTTGATCATCTTTTGTGTAGGAAGCAATGAATATTTTGCTCTCAATTCAAACTGTAACTGGCTGGGAACAAACTGATGTGTTTTCAAAAGCAAATAAAGTGACAAAAGCAATCATAAGTCAAGATAGCAAGAAACAATGTGTAAAGCCTATATTAAGACTTCAAGGCTAGGTGGACTGGTGGTAATTCAGCACTGAAATAGCTATCCATCTATGCTCATCTATGTATTTTGCCAAGACACTTAAAAAGCACATTATCCCAGCGTCATACCTACTGTATGAAGAAAACACAAATTAATGGTTATTCGTGTGACTGGAATAAATAATCTGTGGTTTCTGAGGAGAAAGAAGCTGTATATTCTGGCTTTTATTCTCATCTTCTTCCAAAAGGGAGAAAAAAAACTTTGCTAATCCAACATAAATGTGCTTGCAATTGAAGTCTGTTATTAAAACATTAACAATTAGTATATGACAATGAAAAAAAAATGTTTGCTTGCTCCAGGACAGGCACTTCACACTTTCCTACAAATATGTCATTGTATAATAGACACACATGAAAAAAACATCCCAGAAAACAGTCATATAAAGAGGACATGCAAACTGTAGGTAGGAGAAATGGAAACAAAATCACTTGGCTGAACTATAACATGGAGATGTTACTTGTCAGAGGTTAAACAGGATGTCTGTAGTAAATTTGGACTGCATGTTCAGTGCCTGTACCACAAAACTGTCTTGGTTTCCCTGGTCAGTCCTTGGACAGGAGATAGCCAGCCAGTGCTATCACTGAACAACACAGGGAGCTCCTAACAGCCAAGCATCTTCCTGCACAGTGAGAATTTACTGGTCTCTGAAAACCTTCCTCATAACTACCAAAGTCATTTTAAACGTAACACTGATGAAAGAACACTTTGTTCTAAGACCACCTTGAAACACCAACACCAACAAAGGGGCTTAGGTGGAGACACATTGAGCTCTGGAGCTGAACTGGGAGAGAAAATTATCAAGCTCCACATGTAAGTCTAAGAGACCGAGCCGCGACTCGGTGCATCCTGAAACATTTCTCACACGTATGCCCTTCCTAGAGCGAAGTGAGGACTGGCATACTGCCTCAGTCTTACTCAGTTCTGCCAAGGGCAGAAAGTCTTTTGCACATCATCAGTAGATGAGGCAGAACCACTTCCTTAATGTCATATCAACCTTTTCATCAAAGTAGTCAGATACCACTTTAGAGAAGGAATAAAAAGGCATGTGCCAGCTATGAGACTAATGAATAGTTTTCCTCAAGCAAAACATAATTCAGGATGAACTTCATGTTAATTCTTTCCACCCACTCACACATCTCCAACTGATGCTACTCAACCAAAATGCCAAGTAAAACCACCCATCTTTTAATTCAGCTACTGTACTGCAGCACTAACATTTTGTTTTACAGTGCCATTCTACAGCTGCCTAACCTCAAACATTTACATGGCCTTTTTCTTTAAAACATGAAGATAAACACGTTACAGAAGGTAAAACTTTGGAAATCAAAAGATGGTCAGACTGGCAGCATTCACTAACGTGTTGGAAATCATCATAAGCCTCAGTCCCATTCACAGCTCTGAACCAAAGGGCTTAAGAAGCAGAAAGGGGACACCACTAAAAACAACAAGATTAAATTTCAAGTCAGGAACCAATTTGGAAACTATAAAGTTACCTTGTTTGAAGAGTAAACAGTATCAAGACATATTTAACCAGAAGACCCCCACCTCTCAGAAAAGCACAGGATAATTTGTTGTATCGGGAAGGCATCACACCAAGTACAGGAACACTCAGTCCAATTTAAAAGAAATAAAAACAATCTTGATCATTTGAGAACTACATCTCAAGCTTGAGTAAACTACAAGGAACCCTTGCATAAGCCTAAGTATTTCACAGAATCCATTTTATATTCTAGAATTTTTAATTCCAGCTGTCCACTGTCCTCTTTGACGGAGGACAAATGAGATGACGTGATGAGACACCCAGGAGAATAGAACATGTCCTAAACACTTCATCTGCCAATGGTCATCACTCAGAGATTCAACTCAAACCCACTCCATCAGCCTTTAATCAACACCAGGGCCACAGTGCAGGGCAGGTGTCACCCTTTGTTCACCATGGATGGAGGAAATCTCCAAGAACCTTGCAGGCAAGGGCTTCCCAGCCACCTCAGGAGGCTTTGGTCCTCCTGCAGTGCAGGTAGACACTTATCTAAACTATGCTTCACAGTCAATGAAGTTCTGAATACCCCCAAAGGTTTTTTTCTGAGAAACTTTGGTCTGATGTCTATAAGAAAGGAGTTGACAAATAATTATTAGGACTGTAGTCCACCTTTTAAATGTGCCCAGGCATACAGAAAATCTTTTTTATTTTCCAGCCCTCGTAAGAGAGTTTGGAAATACTCCTGCATTTTTCTAAGTGATGGTTCATTTACTTTAATTTCACTGGCAAGCAAAAATACAATGCAGCTAAGATGCAACTGCTGTTCCCACAAACCCAACAGCACAGCAAATTAAACTTCTTTTTTCTCATTTTTCTTTAATATAAACTAAAAAAATTGTTTTACATTAAAACACCAAGAAAATAAGTTAGAAGGGGAGCATTTATCCTAGAAACACTGGAACCTTTACATAGCTCCAATAATTTGCCATTGTATTCCTCGGGCCACTGAGAAGTCTCGTAAAAATAAAGGGAAGTTTTGATTATACAGCCCTGTTTTCTGCTGGTCAAACCACTAGTGACTATAGAAAGCACAGAGCAGAAGGGCAGACAGTCTCTTAAAGATGCTTTAAAAAAAATAATTCAATGTGCGGAAACCGCTGGTGTCCCTATATACTATGACACAAACATGACTCACAGGAGTAGTCATCAGACTGATCTCTGTTTTCCCAAACTTTCTCCCAGGACCAGCCTCCACAGAGTGCTGTTACGTGAGCTCAGAGGTTGGGCACACAAGAGTTTAGCATTTCAAACCAAGCTTTTCCAGCTAACAGCACTCTAAGTCTTTAAAGCTGAACTCAAAACTGAACTAGCAGCTTTGCCTGCTGGACACGAAACGATGGTGATCCAGCTCATTCATGGCCATGTCGACTCTGTAGTACCAACATCAATACATTTTTTTGCCAATGAACAAATCAAACATGACTCAGAGGGCAGTGACATGCAGTAACTATGGCCATTTTATAGCTAATTCTATTACTTTAATCCACTTCCCATAGCTACTGTTACAACGGGCACCTAATTTCAGGGGTTGACTTCTACCAGAGTTGAAGGTCATCGTGCACTGGGCAGATTAACCCCTTTCCACGTGACAGAAGCTTAGCAAATTAAAATACTAAACTCATACCAACAGGCTGGTCAGCCACACCACTGTACCAACCTTCAGGGAATTACTGAATGACTCAGATACCAGATGCAGCCTGGTTTTACTTATAGTAGTATTATCTGGAGACTGGGGATGAAATCTGCAAGGCACCATTCAAATAATAGAAGACAACCTGCATTCTTGTAAGAATAAAACAGTAAGTTAAATAAGATCTGAGACTAATGACGTGATCTGTTCATTAGAAGTTTAATTTTACTTGCATTCAAAATGAGGTATCACAGGCAACTGTTTTAAAAATACACACACTGCAAGGGCATTTAACACCACCCAGGTGCCCACCTACCTTCACTGAAAGAGAAAGACAGCAGTAACAACTCCCTAAAATTACCTACCTCGTGAAATTGCATTCGGGATTATTACTGGGAAAGTACTGGAGACCATTTTTCAAAATCAGGCCTGTATATTGCACAGAAACAGGTTTTGCTTTTACCTCTGAGGAATACAAATATGCAGTGTTTTTGTTCTTTGCAGCTCAGTGATTTACTGGCATGCCTCTTCCCATAAAATATTTGCATAGATCTGAGAGTCAAACTGTTCTGATACATTCTGTGTTTGCCAGGAAATGAACGCTTCAGTTTAGCGTAACCGAACATCTAAACAAGGACAGGCACTAGGACAAATGGCAGTGTAATTAACATACCAATGAAAAGCCAGTTGTTAATTACTATCCATTTCAGGCATTTGGTATGAGCAACTTACCTGAAAAACCTTTCCATCTGCAAAAAATTACCGGCAAAGCCAATCATTAAACAATTCAACACCCCTTTTGCTTGATTAGAGAAAAAAAGTAATTATTTCATATTATTCTATTTCTCACACAGAATTGACATTTAGATGAGAAAAACTGCAGCAGCACAAATCTAAACATTTGAAGTGAATGTTATGAGCTGTCCTTGAACAGAACAGCAACATATATACACCTAGGGCAGATGTAAGCTAATAAAGGCTCCTAATTTGAGCCAACTGATTAAACCTCACAGTAACTGCTGAGATACATGGGAAGGCAGCACAGATGCTATTTCCAACAGAAAAAACACCATTTTCCTCTAAGGGGAGGTCAGATACTACCTATAGAATGGAATCTGAATTTATAAGCTGTTGAAAGACTTGGGAGTAGCACCAGTACAGCACCAGGATTCATTTACACTTAAACAACACTAACTGAGAAGTCAATACATAGCTCAGCACACCGTGAAAATAGAGGAGTTACAGGAGTTTAACGGAAGGTAGAGGCACGCAAGTGGAAAGCAGGAATCGAACTGCAGGACAGAAATACTAATGACAGGCAAAATGGAAATGAAAGCTGACAAAAGAGAAGCAGCAGAAAGTTTAGAAATGTTTATCAATACGTAGACTATACAAAACAAAGGATTTCTCTTTCTCTGTGTGCAGATGGCTTTGCCCAAGGAAGACTGGCGTGCTTTGGGTACTAAAAAGGAAAATACATCTATCTTGAAAACAGCTTCCAATTCATTACCCATTGCATGACTAAAGCCATTAATCCATGTAAACAATAAACCCAAGATCCATTTGAAATTTTGACTACTCAAACTAAAGTTTGAATTGGCTCTTGTAAAAAACTGGCATGCTACATTTGGCACAGAAGTTTCATACCATGTATACTTAGGAACTTTACAGAGCAGATCTTGATGAAATCCTGTAACATTTTGTGACAAAGTAGTTCCCTCAAGAGTACTCAAAAAGTATTTGGTCCATGTGAGTTTATTCAATCAATTAATTTATATCTGGATTTTTATTTTAAATAATGGAAGATGATGAATGACTAATTTTTTTAAGGATTTCTTCACTAACATTGTGCATCCACCTTACAACCAGAAGCTAACTAAAATGTACCAATGCAGCCTTATAGAATTTTTCTATTCCTCGTTTGACAGAATGATTGATACAGATGAGGTGACAGGAAATGCTTTATATTCAAACAATGGAAATACTGTTTGCAAGATGTGAACTCTACCAATTGTTTCTACAGCAAGCACCCGCCCCAGATTTCTGAAATTTCCCTTTTTTGGCTTGTATTGTCCAGCAAATCTAATATTTTTTTTTTTGCACAAAATCTCTTACATAATGGGTGAAGGAACACCTTAATCTCTGCAGATTCCTTTCCCATATAACCTTTATTGAGCAGACTCCTACAGCCAGAAGACTGTAGCTTGGGTTGGCATCTGCCTACTTGTGCACCCAGGGCAGCGTCGCTGCACTCCACAATGCTGGCTAGACAGAACAGCTCATCCAGAGCTGATTCATCTCTCTCTAAATACTGCTGGCCACCCAAAGACACTCTGCTATAGATAGACTGCAAAATCTGCCAAAGAGCTACAAGACCTGAGATCTAAATTCACATGCCTTAACTCAAGACCTCTCTTTCCTTTTTCCATTGAAAATTTTAATAACATTGTTCTTTCTGCAGGTAGCACTGAATTAAGACATTTTTCATTCTTACTTGTCAGTTATGGAGCAGCATGCCCCCCAAAATTACTCTAAACGACACACATATCTGATCTTCACAAGCCATTTAAGCATAATCTCTGAATACATCTTCATAATGACAGCCTCATTTTTGTCCTCTTAATAACAATAATCACTACATCAACAGTGCTATTTTGCCTTGACTGTTTTGAAAAGGCTATTTTTTTTCCTTTGCTACCTAATCTCTACATCATTTTTTCCTTACTGGAAAGAAAAAAATCAGCAATACCATCTGGTATTAGAGAAATCAGCATTATCTGTTTTGGTCTGCATTTTTATTAAGAGGCACGGGGAAACATTTTTCTGTTTGAAAAAATATTGGGAAAAAACTACAAGCTACATATGCAAATGTTAAATAAATATTCTGTGGTAGAAAGATATCCTGAAATGAAATCTTTTTGTATGCTCTACATATGAGAAATACCAAAAGATGACATTTCTTCAGTGCAAGTTACTGTTCGGTACACAGTCCTGAAGGAGAAACCATTATCACAGAACAATTCAAGAGGCACTCTCATCTCGTCTCACAGTTTGAATGAAATATAGACCAATTCTGCAGTAAGAAAGATACGACAACACAAGAAGAAAAAGATCTGCAAACCAAACATCCCATTAGCTAATAAATGCTCCATTTTTGAGACCTTTGTTTCAAGACTATCTTAGAAAGACAGCTACTTTTTTGCATCCCAGAAACATCAGAGCCCTTTACAAGCTTCATCACCAGAACACTCCACTTACTCCTCAGGATGCTGTTAAATTAATTTGTGAGTTTACCATATAGTCTTTACTGTAATAAAGAACAAAGCCATTACTACCACAGCAATAAACCACAACAACTTTTTGAAACCTAAACCACCGAAGTGTATATGTATAATCCATCAATTTCACAGTTGTATGAAAGCTAAAGAAAAGGATGGTCAGACTGTTGGCTTCAGCAAGGGACCACCCACAGAACTGAACCAGACTGGAACTCAAGACCACATCATGTACCACACTCAAGCAAAACCTGACCCAAAGTAGCAGCAGTTACGGACAAGTTTGCATTCCAAAAATACATACATTCAAAACAGACAGGGCACTAAGTTACTTTGCTGCAAGCAGTAATTTATGAAATGCTTGTTACACCTACACAATTTTTTTGTTCTTAAATCCCATTTAATATGCCAAACTTATTTCAGGAGGAAATAAATTAACTCTGATGCTTTGTGCCAATGCAGATGAGCTTCCCACACACCTGTATTGTGTTTCACACTTCAGTTAGTCATCCAGATTACGACAAACGAACAAAGAACTTTTAACCAGATCCCATTCCCAGGGTCAAGCAATGGGAAAGAAGACTATCTCACAATGCTCCCCAGTTCTGTCAGCACGATGTCTAGTTGCAGCTATGGACAAACACCTTCAACAGAAAGAATTACTGGTTAGATCTAACACAGCCCAGGAACCCCAGAGAGGTGGCATTACCACCACAACTTGGTCCCTTACACTGTGATTCCTGTGAGTCCTAGCAAGGGCAGGCTGCAAACTGCTCCCACTCCTATCAACTTGCATAACTCAAAGTCTCCATTAAAAAAATAAACCTACAGTGGGAAAATGAGTAAATCTGCATCTAACGTGAGAGAGAAGATGATGCTGCAGAGCAGCGTGTGGTTCTGTACCAAGAGATCCCACACTGAAAGGCTTTCACATCCAGAATTACAGAACACCCAGCTTTTCTGTCTCCACTAATCCTCGTCCCACTATCTAGAATATGAGCAAAATCACATGTATTTGTATTGTGGTAGCTGCAAGTTAATGTCCTGCCTAAATTATCAACTGTTATTAGAACCCCAGACAATTGCTTAATAAAATTTTAATCATATTGTAATTTCTAATCATCATTAAAGATGCTTAACAAGTTAATCTCTCTACTGTGCTCCCCTAACATCATGGATCAGAAAGTCAACGGGCGTAAGGCAGCACAGCTTCACCAATACTAATAGGGCTACTTCCCAGTTACTCTGGCTAAGGATCTGGCCACAAGAGAAAATAGCAGTATTAAAATCTCACATCTTTTGACTGTTTCTCTTCACCTCTTTGAAGTTAATAATAATAAAAAAAAAACAATCAAACAAAACCAACCAACCAAAAAAAAAAAATCCACACCAAAAAGTAACAGACTCTGACTTAAAGAAAATAAATACAGCATAAATCAAGGTATTTCATCCAGCTCTATCTTCTGCTGTCCGTGGTAGCACAAGCACAGGACTGCACTACAGATGGAAGATCTACTCACTGCTCAAAAACTCATTTTGACTTCATCCCCACATAGCTACACTTGTCTGACAGCAACACTCACGCACAGAAAATGTGGGAGGATCATTAGCAGCCAGTGAATTTGTCTTTCAGCTCAGATCTGATCCAACTGCCTAGACAAAGAGTAAAACAGTACCCTGTGACCTCAGCCTGGCAGCAGTAAGATTGGTTCACTTCAGGAAGGCAACATGTCTCCTCATCCTTCCAGTGGACTGGCAATCCACGTTAGGAGAACTTCAGGGTGACACTGCAAGTCAACTTCAACCGAATCAGATCTGTGCAGAGATGCATACAACCAACACACTTGGCTCTAGTTTCCCTGGTTTTTTTTTTAATGTTTCTTCAATAATCCCATAATACTGTCTGAACTCACAACATGAATATTCCCTGGGTCTGTGAAGCCCTACTCTGAGGCTGCTCCGAGGTGCATGTACGCCATGCCTCCCACAACCACAGCTTTTCTGTGGCTTCAGCTGCAGGCAGGTGAGAACAGAAAGCTGGAGAGACTGGTGCCACCAGACTCTACTGAAATTCATCAGTTTCAGCACAAACACTGAGTGGTCAGGGCTGATGATTCTGTGCATAGTTTGGAGGAATGGAGAACAGCAAACCAAACCTAAGACAAAACACATTCCTATCATACCGTGTCCACAACACAGCTCCCCAATTCCAGCTGTGGGTGCATGCAACGAAACTGTCTGTTACTGTCAGTGACATAGCTCTTGGAAGCCAAAATTCTTGTAATAACTTTCCATTAAATATTTATTTTCATTTAATAAGTAGAATTCTGATATTAAAACTTAATCAGATTGGCAAAGATCTGTTCCTGCTTCCTTTATTGACACTTACCGAACCAAATTAATTGTTTGTATCATAATATTTACTTTCAGTATGGCAACCACACGACCAACTGCAGCAGAATTTAATCTAAAGAACAGCCTTTAAACAGTAATTGGCATTTACTCAGGCAAGTCCCTTAATTGTCAGAACTGGACTCGCTCTGCAAAAAACAACAAGATGTGACTGCACATTAAAACAAGCAGAAACGGAATTCACCTTTGATAAAAATATTCTTCATTCCCATTGAGCCCAGTGTGAAATCCATTGTCCCCACTTATTTTTAGTGTGGGATACTTGCTGGTCCAACACTAAGTTGATCCAAGAGCATCTCAAAATATGTTCAACCGCATTTCATCCAAACCCATCTTACTCCATCACACACCCAACAAAACAGACGCTGCACCTCACTACATGTAACACAACCGCAGGGAGAGCATTCCCTTGCAAAAAGAAACCCAAAAAACCCACCCCAAAGCAAAACCCAACAATTAAAATGAGTGAATTTTAGTGTCTTCTCTTAATCAATGCGGTATTAACAGAAAATGTTTGTTTCATCCTTTGGCAAGAAAACCAACACATGGCAAAGCCCCCGCAGGCACGGAGGTGCCCTCGGTCAGTTTCGACGCCCTGCGTGGCCCCAAGCCAGCTTGGCAAGCCGGCCGTACTTCCCAACGAGCCCGGCCAGGGCACAGGCAGGGAAACCCAAGTGCTGCCCCCGGCTCCCAGGGCCGGCACGGGTCTGCACGGAGCGGCCAAAACGCGCTGGCGCCCGGCCGCGGAACGCGGGCTCTCCCCGCCAGCCGTATGTCCGCGTATGCTTATGCAAAACTCTTCGCTTCTGCAGCGCCTACACCCAGCGGCTGCGACCCGGAGGCGGCCGGGCTCCCGCAGCCCGAGGAACCCGCCAAAGGCTCCCAGCTCTCTGGCTCGATGCCGTCCCAGGGCGGCTCCTCTCCCGGGGCGGCCCGGCTCTCCCCCACGCCGGCGTCGCGCCCCCTCCGGCCTGCAGCCAGCGGCCCCCGCCGACCCGCGGGACGAGTTCGGGGGTGAACTGGGGGAGCGGCGGGAGCTGCCCGCCCTTCCTGCCTGCGGAGACCGCAGCGTCCCCGGGGTGGTGGTGGGGGTGAGGGGGGAAGATGTGTGCCTACGGCGGGG
>VXBZ01012308.1:793716-835797 GCA_013399135.1 Heliornis fulica
CATGCGCTGCGCACAGTGAGCATGTGCCGGGCGACCGCACATGTGCGCTGGGACCCCCGCGTCTCACCCGCATGTAGTGGGGTGAAAGTGTCTGTCCCGTCCCGTCCTCCCCCCGACGGTGCTACCCTAGCCGCCCCCCTCAGGTCTCGAACCGGCGGCTCTTCACGGGGCGCAAACTCCCCGTAGGCAATTAGGGTGCCCTCTGTCACGCCCAGAACTGAGGGGAGCAGGTTTGGGGTGCTGTCTGCTCCCAGAACTGAGGTGGGCATTGTTGGGGTGAGGCCTGCCACCCCTAGAATTGAGGGGAGCAGTCTTGGGATGCCATCTGCCACCCCCAAAACTAGGGGGGGCGGCAAGGGTGGCATGGTAAGGGTGCTGTCTACTGGCCTTGAAAGTGGGCTTGAGGTGCTGTTCATCACCACCCAAAACAGAGGGGGAGTGTGGGGTGCTGCTTACTGCCACCCAAAACTGAAGGCCCTTCTGAAGGGGTGCAGCAGGGGAGCTGTTAGATGTTACTGCCATCCCAGTTGTCCTCAGATGATGGCATTCCTTCTCCCCAGACATCCCTCTGGGAGTTGGAAGTAGGATGGAGACCTGTGAGTCAATATAACTCCAATGATCCCATCACTTGAGGTTCAAGCATGCCAGTTCTGTGGGTCCCCAGGATCAACAGACACACTGACATGGGGGCTGGCAGTCAGCTTGGCAATTGTGAAGTGGGTCCTAGAGCTTCTTGAGGGGCAAAAGAGGAGCCATGGTGTCATCTTCATGTTCAAATACTCTATGACTGTAAGATGGAGGACTTGGTACTTCAGATGGATAGTGCTGCACAGAAACATCTTAGTCCTTTGTCAAATGTACTAATTTCCTGGAATTACAAAGAAAGATGTAATGACTCCTTTAGCTCTTTAAAAAGTACCCAAGAATTTAGAGACAAGTCATTCTGTGCTTCTCTGGGTGGAGTGTAAGGATTATATCATATCTCTTTAAACATGGTGGTTTATCTCATGCTATGCTCACGTTCAAGCTAAGCAGTGTGATTGAACAACGGATCGTTTGTAACTAAGCTCACATTTTAAGTCTTTCCATTACAAACACAAGGACTAAAAATATGCTTTCAGTGAAATCTGAGATGTTTCTTATAATCTTATAACTTAGGCTTTAAGGGAAGAGACCTCAGTGTCACAGAATTAACAAACTTCAAGATTTGTAAAAAGCCACCAGCATAATTGCAGTACACATGTCTAGACATTGGTAATACTGGGGGTAAAAAACAAAGTATTTTGATGGCTTTTTGACACCCCCGGAATACTGTGAATGCCTGTTAATCTTTAAACACCTCCTCATGTCTGTGCTCAGTTGCCCTGAACAGCCCTGAGAAGTTAACAGAAGCACACAAAATGAAAAGTTGCAAATCAATCCCTTGCTTTGCTGAATAAGTAACCTGAAAGAGTTTAGCCATTAAGATGTAAATTGGCAGAAAGATGGAGAAAGCATGGAGTCTGTGTTTATTCATTTCCTGTAGATGACTTTAATCAGAGTAGCATTAAACGCTCCTGCTTATCTAGAAAGTTTATCTTTGATTTATTGTGCTTTTGCCTATCAGATGTTGAGGTGTTTTTCTAAGCATCTCACTGCTTTAGTGCTACTGATGCTGCAGAGTTTTGGATGCTCAGCATGCATTCTTAATTCTTATCTTCAGGCATTTACCCTTCAAATACCAGCAGATTGTGTTAATATCAGCAATTTTGCAAATATGGCTTATTTTCATCCAGATAAAACTGTGTTTCTGTGATTTTAGAGAACCTCAGTCAGAGTATTTCTAGATTCTTGGCTCTAATAAGGAGAGCAACACGCAGAGTAGCTTACCCTGCAGCAGGAAACAGGGCATAGCTCAATGCCTCTGGGTTTCTGTAAAGTCTTGGAATTGCACAGGTAATACTGCTCATTAAAGCTTTTCCATGAGCCTCCATTACATCAGGTTACTTACATGCGTAAAGGTTAAAGGGCTTAATGCTATAATGCTAGTAAAATTCATTATTTAAATGATGCTTAATGCTATGTTAGTCAAATTCCTTATAAAACCATAATTTATAGCATTGGGCACTTCTGAAGTGTCCTCTGAAAGCATTTACAAGTACTCATGTGGTGTGGTTTAAGCCAGCCAGGAGCTAAAACAAGCACACACGAGTTCGCTCACTGCCCCCTCCAGTGGGGTGGGGTAGAAAATCCAAAAGGTAAAATGGTGAAACTCATGGGGTGAGATAAAGACAGTGTAGTGTAGTAGGACAGAAAGGGAAGAGAACAACAATAACAGTAATAGAACCATACAAACCAAGTAGTACACAACACAATTTTTCATCACCCAGAGCCAATGCTCAAGCTAGTTTACAAGCCAGCCCACATAACCCCCAGTTACATACTGGGCATGATTTCATATGGTATAGAATATCCCTGTAGGCAATTGGGATCAGCTGTCCTGACCAGGTTCCCTCCCAGATTTGTGGGCATCCCACCTTCTCCTCGTCAGCCTGATAAAAGAAGCTGAAATGTCCTTGACTGTTTGGCAGCAACTAAAATCATCAGTGTTTTATCAACAGGATCCTCATCCTGAGTCCAAATCACAGTGCTACAGCAGTTGCTAGGAAGAAAATTAACTCTATCCCAGCTGAAACCAGGATACATGGGTTAAATTGTGTATCTCTCTTACCAGAAAATCATTCCTATTTCTTACTTCCTTTCTATTTTAGAGGTAAGGAAGCCACCCTGGAAGAAACAAAGCCAAAGAGGTCTGATGGTTCACTATCATAGCTTTTGACAGATGTATGGAATAAGCCAAACAGCAACTGAATATAAACTGATGAAACCATTCAACTGTGTGTGCTGTCCCCTTGTGTAATATCCCATGAGACATTAGATTAGCCTGGAAAGAGCACATTACAGACACTATATTTGATATTGTGCTCCACCTAAATAAGACCTTAGGGCTTAGAGTGGAACACGTTCTGTCAAATCTACTGCCATTCAGACATAATTATGCAAATAAAGCTGCTTTCCTTTTTTGTTTAGTGTGAGCTTTGTTGACTCGCTCCATTCAGTTCCTCACGCAACTCTTTGTTCCTCTAAATAGATTGAGAAATGAGATTGATTTTTCTCTCTTCTCTATCTTAACAGGCAGCTTTGCAGGGTCTTTGAAAATCCTTGAAACAATCCATAAATACATGGAACAGAATTCTCTGTTTATCTGTAACGAACGACTTCCTTGCTCACTCATTCTGAGCCTTTGCATATCTCTGGTGAGATCTGTAACACTGGTAACTGAAGAAACCATCACTTCTCTTAAAATTATGTTCAAGTCACGGAAGAAAAGCATACTCTGTGTTTTATTTTCATTGTAATGCAAAGAACATATACACAGCCAAGCACAGCATCAGTGTAGTTACTGCAGTCGTGTTTCTCCAGCTTCATGCCACTCTGTGTACCTCACCAGCCTAATCCTATGGAACGGGGTCCCTCCCAATAAAAGCTTGGACAGCGCTGCTCTCTCCCTTTGCACTTGCTGACAGATTAAACAGCACTGTATCCATACCAAGCACAAAACAGATTGCATGTCCAAGAAAGCCACGTGCAAAATTTGTACTGTTCACGTGGCACAATGGGGAGAGTTCCACTTACCCTGTTAACAGAATTACAAGCAAGAGTTGATGTGACGTGGAGCAACAGGAAAGTAAAAGTATTAAGAAAAGTTGCTTTTATCTCCATCTTCTACTTATGTACCAGAGAATGTCCGTTAGGGGTCTTTACACTGATTTTCTCCAATTTAGAGGGCCGTTATCCCTGCTGCTAGCCTGAGCATACATGTGTCCTGCCTCTTGGCACTAGGACAGATCTCTGAGCACTGCGGCGTACCAGAACCTCTTGTCATTAACGCCTTTCCTTTGACAGTTCAGGACTGGCCTGCAAACTGGAAAACCTGAACTTGTACCTTTCTGTGTGTTTTCATCCCATGCCAGGCACTAGTCACTTCTAAAAGATTTTTATTTCTTTTAAAGAGGGAAAAGTTGGGGGGTGTGTGTGTGTGTTTATTATTTGCTTTGAAAAAAACAGAAGTCTTTCCAAAATTGTTTGCTCCATGGGAATGAGTAAAGTCCAGAAACAAAAATCACAAAAGAAAAAGGTAATGATTTGAAGTGAATGAAAATATATGTTCAGTGTCCAAAATGGATAAAAAAAGGTCTCTGTTTTTTCTATCAATTTATGACAATTTCCCTTTAAGAGAATTAAAAATCAAGGTCTGAAACCTTGAAGAAATAATTCTTTTTTTCTGGGGACATGAAGCTGCTAAGTGAAGTTTCAGACATTCTAATCCTGTATAATCAAAGCCAGGGACATTTTAATAAAACCTCATACTTTAATAAGACCTCCCAGCTACATTCTTTGATCTGTGTTTCCACTGTAATTGAGTTAATATATTGCATCCAATTCATCCACAGGTCTTGGATACTTTGGAACAAGTATGATATATGTATATTAAGCCTTAAGCATCCACCCAAGTACTTGGAACAGGAACATTACGTGCCCTTTTAAAATTTGTTTTGTCACGTATGGATGACCACACTTGCCTAAATAAGCTATAGAGAAAATGATGAAATTTAAAACATGAACTATCATATGAAGGTCTTAAAAGCATTTGTTAAGGAAATTACAACTTTGTTCTTTAAACTACCCCATATAATTTAAAAGAAAATTGTATTCTTCCTATAAAACACAATAAAATACCTTGATAAGAAAGTGGAAGTTATATTAATCTCTATTCAGTCCTGGAGGTATAGAAGTGTAATTTCTATAATGTTCTCTACAGTTATAGCTGTTAAATTCTGCAGTGCTTTTCCTCTAGGGAAAATGACATTGTGTATTAGAGAAAACCTCCTAAAAGTGAAATGTCTATGGCAGAAGTCCTCTTACCTAAGAAATGTAATCATCATCTGGTATCCCCATGTGAGGGAAAGTAAGGACAAGGAATCAAACACGAAGACATCTTTCCTCTCTTAACACCAACTCTAGCATTTCAAGCTTCTTCTAAATCAGTATAAATTTAACCATGTTTTGACAACCAAAATTTTAAGAGTGAAACTTGATTATGAAGCCTAAGAGAGAAATGGCTGGTGCAAACACATTAACACATAACTTGTTTTCCTTACAGTGGTTGCTAAGCAGCTTTTATTATTTTATTTTATTTTATTTTATTTTATTTTATTTTATTTTATTTTATTTTATTTTATTTTATTTTATTTTTTATTTCTTGGTATTAACATCTCTGTCTGGCAGAAGCCCTGCTGGGAACAGATACCATTAAATTGATGGAGGCTGTTGGTGGTTACCTCAGGCAGAACTGACCATGTAGCATATGAGAATATAGTTTTCACCATGCATACCTAATCATATCCCTGAAACCATTCTGTGAAGCAACTGCGTTGCTTCAGAAGAAACAAAAAGCTATACATGATACTGGTCTGCTTACCAAAACCCCAAAACATGAACAAAAGGAGCAATCCCAGAAATAGTCCTGGGATCTGAATCAACAAACTCATACAGAGATCACAAGTACAGGAGTAATGCCTTTCCCCCCAAAATGCCATGTTTCTCACTTAAAATAAAAGCTTATTCTATTGAAAGGATGTGTTTCTGGCATATTATAATCAGGATATTATGATTTTAAGCATGAGGTTGATGGGTTGGAGACACAGAAATGGAGTTCAAAGTGCCTGGAGAGTCCTGAACATCTTTATCCCACCTTCAGAAGAAAGGGCTTGAGCTGAATTCTGCAGAAACCAGTATGCACATTACGATCACCTCCAGCGAGATAAAGGCTTTCCAGAACCACTTTGCCACTGTGTGACATCCCTCCAACTCACTAGCTCTGTAATACCATCTGGAGAAAAATAAATAGCCTTTTGAATAAAAGCCAGAGCTGGGCTTTTGCATGGGAAAAAAGGACCTTTTTTCCTTCACTGCTCAGTCTCGGACTGAACTGCTAATTTCCCAGATTCGTGCTGCCCCATCTGCTCTATTACAAAGCCTATGGAGGCAATAATGGGTAGAGATTCAGGTAATGTGACATCCACACATCTTGAGGAAAGCAATTTCTTGGTTCATGATTTCTAGGTTTACAACAGTATTTCTAGAATTGATCTGTCTATAATCTACAAAAGAGTGATACGCTGTGACATGAAATAAAACTAACAGTAGGACTAGGACACATTTACATTTATGGCAATGCAGTTTGAAAAGTATACTTTATGAGCACTGTGTGTCAGAAAAATACTGCTGCCAACTTGGTGGAGATCTTTGCCTGGTCTGAAATGAAAATGTATGAAGAGTATTTTGGTAAGTTTTATAAACAACATTTTATCCTCTTTATAGAGTTTTTGTTATCTAATTAGAGAGATTTACTGAGGATCATAAGCTGCAAAAAGACTACAATGGCAGAAAAATCTCTCACAGTTAATTGCAACAAAACCATCTGAGTCCCATGAGACATAGTGGGACACAATCTGTCCTAAGGAAAATGAGAAATTAGGAAGAATTGGAGGCGTGTTGTGCTCTCTCAATTGAGCACAGGACAGCTGTAAAAAAGCAAATACATGAAGGAAGTGGCTGTCTGATATTTGCCCTCTGTTCCTATGTGCTCCTTCTCTTTCCTTAGCCCCTCTTTATCCAGCCACACAAGATGACAATTTCCAAGAACCATAAAAGAGAACAGAAACACATGCATTTAATTGCCTTATAAATTGAATTATGATTTATGACAGGTTTTACAGTTCACAAGTAAGTTATTATGCAAATTCTCGACAGAATCTTTCATTTAAAAGCTTACACAAAATATTTTTGGTAGCTTCTCAATTGATTTTATTTCTGAAATAGACAAAGTGAACACATATACCTATGTCCCAAAGACCAGACAGTACATACATAATTATGTTTGAAAATCTAACCCCTAAGTTATGGAATGCAGCATAATTCATTTCTACATTAGCAAAAGTGTGCTTTAGAAGTGATGGAGCATCCCTTACCATATGCTTTATGGTTCTTGCATTTGCATTTACAAAGAAGGAGCAACCATCTTGAATATTTGAATAGCTGAATATATAGCCATGCATGATTTTTCCTTTGTATCCATCCTATCACATTACCTCAGATATAATCTAATTATTTTAATATATCTGCTAACATAAAAGTGTATTAGTATACTTATGTTAAAAACAGTTGCCAATATAGAAGATCTAGTCAGAAGATCCACCTGGCCAAGCATTTTGTTCCCAACAACGTCCACTAACTCTCTGGTGCTTAAGAAAAGAGGGTAGAAAAGGCAAATACTGAATTATGCTTCCCTCTGCTATACTCTTGCAGCTTCTAGCAAGCTGCAACTAAGGAGATTCATGAAGTAGAAGGTTTCATCTGCATAATTAAAACCCCTCATGGCATTAGCCCAGTGTTCTGAATTAATTGTGAGATGTCACATCAATTAATTTCTATCGAGCTGGGCTGGATCGTGTATTGATCCCCTCAGACAGGAGGGTGAGTGTCAGGGTTTTAAACAGTGGAGTGATAGAGTTAGCACACAGATTCTTGTTTCATAGCTGTGTCTTTTGGGGTAGGAGACAATGGTATAGCACAAATAGCACTGAGAGGCACACTGTGCTTATAAGAAAAAAGTGCTTATAAGAAAGTGTTATAAGAAGTATATAAGAAAAAACCTGTGGCATAGCAATACCTAAAGTGTGTGCTTTGAACTGGAGAAAACAGTAGGGAAATCTGTCACAATATATCCTGTATATCCAGAGACTGAAAGGCATTTTACTGTGTTCCTCTCACCTACATTCACCGTGCCTGACTGTGTCACATCCACAAAGTTTTGTTGAGGATAAGGCACCTGGACAATATTTGGCAAGTGCATTTTGGGGATTTGGAAGCAGGAAAATAAAGATATTTCCTTCCCCTCTCATATTTGTTCAAGAGAAAAAGAGAAAGAGTGGTTAGCTGTTTCACAAATTAGTCAGCATCTTGCAGAAGACAGCATGCTGTGGGCTAGGATGGTACTGTGGGCTTTCCCTGTTTGGCTAGCAGACCCGTTCACACTTCTGGAAGGGCCACGTACTACCAATCCAGAGCAAGACTTTTCCATGAACAGGCATGGAATTGACTCCAGGGCAGCACACTCACCACAAACATGGAAGGGAAATACCTTTAACACTTTGTTTGTGGGATGCAGGCAGGATGCTGCTTTTTCATACTGCCTCATTCATGTATTTTATCCTGTCCCATTGGTGTGAGGCAGAAGGACAGATAAAGAGAGAGAACTGAGGAATGGTGTATCACTGACAGATTCTCAGAGCCTGAGCTACCATTTTGCAATGTGATGTTTACAGGTTTTGTCGGGGATTTCCCATTCTAAGCACGTTGTGCCTCACCTCAAAGTTACGATCTATCAATTAGAGTATTGACCGGTGATGGAAGGCAAAATCAGAGAAAGGGATTTTCAAGAAATGCCCTTGGTGCACTGGAGCTACAGACCACAGAGATTATGCAAATTCCCAAACCCCTGTGGGGAGGATATTAAGGCCATTCAGCCATATCTCTTGGGACAGGGCCACAGGCTTTCCCTCATGCTGCAGTGACGCTGCCAGCAGCTGTGGCAGGGACTGTGAGTGATGAAGCCAGAGCAGAGCATTGAGCAAGTGCAGGAGGGAGCTGTGTGAAATGGGGCTAGCCAGAACCCAAGTACAGAGACTGACCCCAGCCCTTCCTGGGACAGTGCTGGACACAGCTGATCTTTGTCTCAGTGTTCCCTTAGTCATACTCAGCACTGACCTCGTGTTTCCTTTGCTGCTTCTCTTGCCTGAAACAGATGATTCCAGTAGATGACCATAAGAGTTCCTGGTCATGATCAGGCTGTCCAAAACCTGCTGAATGTCCCAGGGGTATGTGGATAGACTCATTTCTTGAACAGTTGAGGTCTGGTAATGAGAAAATTATGCAAAGATTTGAAATTGTCCAGTGCTAAAATCCCAGACTGATGTGGGTTGGGAGGGACCTCAAGGCCCATCTAGTGTCACTCCCCTGCCATGGGCAAGGACACCTCCACTAGCCCAGGCTGCACATCAAACGTGGCCTTAAGCACTGCCAGGGAGGGGACAGGAAAGTTCTGCACCCCTCTCGTACTCTCAGCTGCCTTACTCAAAGTAGGATCTTCAAGGAAATGAAAGATGGTCGTTAAAATTAGGATTGAGCACTCTGCATTTTCCCGATGAAGGGCATCCTCCTCTTCTCATTCCCAAAAAACACAGTCCTTGGTGTGTTCAGGGTATCTGCTGTACACTACCTGCCTTACCCAGGAGCACAGGTGACTGAATAGTGGGAATGTGTCCTGAAGACTAGCATCTGCAAAATACATCTTTCCTTGCAGTATTTTGCATGGAAAACATATTGACACACTATTGTCATACTGCCATGACTAATATCAAATGCTTTTCTCAGACATTATTAGAATTGTTTTGGAAAAAAAGAAGTTAACTTCTATTAATACCATATGGAAGCAGATTAGCCCTGCTGATAAAACATTCACAAAGAAGGCAAATCCTTCCATCTTCTCTTGTTGAAAGCAATAGCAAAATAGACATAAACTGTGTGATTCCCAGTTTGTGGGTGATAGAATTCAAGGTCATGTTGAATTACTCATCATCTAACCCTCACTTCGCAACACACAGCCACGCATTCAAAGCCCACTCCACTGTGTTTTGTTACAACAGAATAGTGGTAATGGGGAAGAAAAGCCATTTCTTAAGAAATGATGATTTTTCTAGAATTCCCTCTATATTTACTCCATCATTACAAATGCAGGTTAATCTCTAAATTTTCTGTTCCACTGGCTGGTGTCTTCAGAATCAAAACTCTGTCACAGTCAAATGAAGGTTTAAGTACCCACAATTAAATGGTGTGATTCAATGTTTTCAAATTCTTCAGTGTGATGCTGCAGGGTATGTCTCAGGACTAAAATAGAGGAGAACTCCTCAGCGGTAACTACTCATTTATTCCTGTCTTCACTCCCAGGCAGAAGAAGTGATGCTCAGTAAATTCATGGCTTTCCCCCAGCACCAAATCATGTGGGGTTGGACCTTCACAACCAGATTGCCTGAGAGCCATCGCATAGAACATCAGCATCACCTTTTTGTACAGCGGAGCATAGGATCATGTTTTCTGGCCAGCTAGCTTTCCCTTACATTTGGGGCTGTTGGAGTCAGAGAGAAACGATCCCTAAGTTTCTGTTCTACCAGGATTTGGAAGTTAGACATGCACCTCTCACTAGCAAGGTGTGGGTATTTATAGGAAGTGGTTTAGGGGACTCCCACAGCCCCTAGCCCTGCGTAGAACTGCTCTGGCTTTATCACTTCTCAGGCAGGCAAGCCTGCGAAAGTGGGTAAGAATTTGAGTTCCAATTAATAGCTATTACAGAGTCCTTGGCCTGGTGCCACACATCCTATGATTCTACTGTCCTAGTGTTTTCCAGAATTAATTTATCTTTAAAAAGTGTATCTCTAGTTCTTCTTGATTATGAGTGGGGTAAAAAAAGCGTTCATTTTCATACTCATTAAATTGCCAGAATGAGCCCCAAGATAAAGGTCAGTGACATTGCTTGACTGGAACAGTTTTTTCCAGTATCTGCAGTTTCATCAGTGTTCCTTTGGAACATGCTTTTAGTGATGAAAAAGACTTTGGAAAAAAACCTGGAAGCATTTTTTACTTACTAATTTTATTTCAGTCATATCAAAATAGTTAGTTTCAACTAGGAAAAAGCATTTAGTTGTATCTTCCATCCTTATGCATTTGGCTCAGACTTTTGTAATGTATTTTAGCAATACTTTAGTACAGAAACCAAAATGGGATAAATTGCAAAAGTCGGCATCACAAGACTTCTGTCCCATTAAATGAAGCGAGTCATCCCAGTTTTCTGGATTTGAATACTTTTTTTTTGCCAGATCACACACATAAACCCCTACCCTCACTCCCAAAAATAGTACTTTTAAAATAATAATGAAGAAATTCCTTGAGATGCTACAATTCCTAAGAAATGGCCAAGTTATTTTATGATCAGTGCTTTAAAAAGAAAATCTTATATATATATCCATACTGTGGATTGTTGATAATATTGACATTTCTAATTAGTGCCATTAGTTTTCAGAATAAACAGTTAAATTGTTGTTATTTCCAACAAGTCTACCTGGCTGCTCTGTTTGTCTTATGAGCCCAAGTGCCTTCAAACTCTGTCTAATTTTAAGACGAACCAGACGTACCTGAGACAACAGCCAAATGGTCTGCAGTTCTCCATATAAAACCTGAAAGATAATAAACTCCCGAGATTGTTGTTGCAGCATTAAAAAAAAAAAAAAAAGGAAAAAAAAAGCAAAGGAAAAGGAANTGCAAGGGCAGAATACATGCTACGTGATTCATCTGCATTCAGTAAGGGTCTCGTGTTTAAATATAAATTAAGCTGCTACATCATTTCCTTTTTAACAGACCATATTGTGAAAGAACATCTAAATTCTTCTGCAAAATTTATGTTTCATTCTGCTGCAGAGCACAAAGAGCATTAAAGCACAACACACAAATTGTCATGTTCTTGTCTGGGGAACAGTCGTGAAATCATTAGTCGGTTTGCCAGCATAAGGAACATAACACAGAATCTGTGAGATGCATATGGTAACAAGTTTAAGTCTTATGACCAATCTGGTTTTCCTAACAGTTTGTGAATACCTTTAAAGTAAATTAGATCTATTAATCTATCTCTGATTTGGGATGGGGGTTTTATCTCATGTCAATTGTTTCTTTGCATATATCAATGTTTTCGGTTTGAAAAGCATGTGCTGTGATTAGAATACCAGAGCAGGTAGGGATTATTAAAATAACATCTATCATCTTAAACTGTTATTGTTGGTTCTGGAACATATCAGGTCCTTTTAATGTGTTCTCCTTAAAGAGAAATGAATTACTTCATCTTCCTGTTAAAGTCCAATCTGCTCTTGAGAAGACCTTACCTTAAAGCTGGCTGTACTTTCTACTTGGGTTTCACAAATGCTTTTTATTCTTGTATTTCATTTTGCCAGTGTCCATGTCCAGAAAGCTGATTTTGTCAGTGTGACCAAACTGACAGGTGACATACTGCCACATATGCCCCTTGTCTAAAAGACCTAATCCCACAAGAAATTTGTTTGTCTAAAAGTGGGCAGCACAGCTCTCTTTTGCTCTAATTAAAGCATAAATGTCATTGTTCTAAGGCTCTTTAAATTAGTTTTATTAAGCTACATGCCACATTTTGGACTGCAGTTAATGTGTGCCTAAGCTTTCCATTTCCTTTATTGTCACAGGGGATTTATTTGCTATAATGTTATTTAATATTTTAACAGAAGCTACGGAAAATGAGATGAGGAAAGTTTGTTATAAATGAAAAACTAAATAGAATTCATTGAATCAACTTATCTTCTGGTAAGAGGAATTTCTTCTGTATGTTATATTCCTTCTGCATGTAACTTACATTTCACTGTCATACTCCCTGGCATGAAGAATCTGTACACAGTTTTATGAGCAAGATCATTTTTGTCTGTAATTACACAGCAATAACATAGACATGAGAGTCACAAGAGGTTATTTAAATTACACAAATACATCATACAGATGTAAATGAATGCCTGGGTTCTGCTTTCATTGTGTAAGTTGGACTGTATATTGATCTATCATCCAAGTCACTAGAGTCAAGGATATTGCTCTGGACACAATGTGTAACAATGTAAGTAGAAGAATCAGGTCCCAGAAACCCTTTGGATTTGTCATTTTAAGGGGCTAAGAAGACTTCACGGACCAGTTTTGTAACAGTTTAATGCCAGTGCTTACAGGCTCACACGCCATTAAACGTTTCTGCTAAAAATAAAACGTAAGGACAAAATGCCAAGTTGTTGCATTATGTGTTGGGGTTTGGCTCTCCTGAAGGTCATGCTCACCTATGGCCAGCATCAGGATGGAAATGGAGGTAGTAGCCAGAAGTGCTGGACTCAAGTCCCTCACTCATGTGAAAGAGTAAATCTCATCTGCAGGATTGTTTCCTTTGGACCTCCAGGAGTTCTGAGAAAACAAAATTACATCACAAATCACTTAACATCAATTACCTGTTGTAAATATGGTGCTCAATTCCTTGCAAAGTTTTCAATCAGAAGAGAAAGTGACAAACAGACAAGCCATGGGACCAGTGTGCCATGTAAACCTCCCTGCCATGCAAACTTGCTTGGATTGGAAAACGTTTACAATGATGAGAATTTCACATTGTATTTCTTAAAGCATCATTTAATACCAACGTGAAGCAGAGAAGAAACTCTGTAGTTCCTGCATAATGAGCGAGTGTTCATTACTGGGAGTGGTTAAAGAAGTACACAGATGCAAGGCCTGCTTATTGCAAGGAATGAGTGTTAATGAGCAGTAAAATAGGGCTGAGGTACCAAATGCAATTTAAATCAACTAGAGAGCAACTCCAGATAGTGTACAGCTCTTGTGCTGTATGAGCCACAGAAAAAAACACCAAAACTGAACTAAGCATTTCAAAAAAGTATTATGTTACTTGTCTATTAAGATCTCTTGAGTATTTAATTCAGTCTTTTTGCATCTCTGTTCCCATGCTGTTGATACAGTGTTTTTGCCTGGTGACTGTGCAGCACTGAGGTATTTGAGCTATCAAGATGTAACATTTTGCATTCTTCATTTCCCTTAAGGACATTGCTTGCAGCCAGGAAGACGTTTGGGCTTGAAAGTCTGACTCATACAAGTAACAGTTTCACAGAGTCCAGATCAGAGAGGCAGAAGCAGCAGAGAGGCATGGAGTGACTTTCCCGTCTTCCCTGTAAGTTCATGAAGGAATAAATAGCATGTCTGGTGATGTAGGTGCAGTGCTTAGGGCAATGTTAATTATTTTTTTCTGAGCCTGCTCCATCGATGAGTAATTAGTTTATTAGAAGTAATAATTTTTCAGTAGAATCAGCCTATGAATCCAGTTTCCCTGAGGAAAAGGCATTGTTTACTACCATCTAAATAAATAAGAACTTTAATTTTGAATCTACAGGAGAGCTCAAAACCAATTCATACAAGGCAAACCGTCAATTGGATGGAAATAAAAAATCTGAGCCTTTAAGGAAAATACACACCAGGTACAAAGGATGAATACAAGGTAAATAAAAGATCTAAGATGCAGAGGTAAACACAGTCCCAGTACAAAGATTTCTGACTAATCACCGATTTATATTTGTCATGAAAAAGACTTTAGGATCCACAAAACTACAAACTAAACTCTTGCATTGATTATGTCATCTCCAATATCCTTCTTAGAGACAAATAACAGTATGTTAGCAAGAGCTTGCTAAAACAAATGATCCCTAAGTATGAGGAATGCAGAGACAGTGTATTGGTGCATCACTGTACAGGGCAAAAGTAAGAAATTATATCTACCCAGACATGAATTTGGCTTTGACACAGAACAGCACAAAGTCAAAAAATTCTTTTTTTCAGTTCAGTGGAATTACATCTGACCAAAATTTCCAGAAATGTCTTTTAGAAATCCCCTAATAACCTCAAGAGGTTATGAAGTAATGTTGGATAGCAGACACAGAACAGCAGGAGGGAATAATATATGTTGTTGGGATTATTTACTTACTTATAAAACAAGATTAATGTTGGAATATGTGCTGGAAGAAGAAAATGCATAGACAGAGATGCTGCCTTTCCATCCTATGGATCACATCAGAACAATTTAGGAAAAGAAAATGGGGACCCAGATTATGAAAGTGGTATAAATGATGAAAGTAATTTCTTTCTGTAGAGTACTTTGAGAGTGGGTATCAGGAAAGAACAAATACATTTTTACCTTCATATTCAGCAAGTGGTAGTAGTAGGTAGCTGTGTAAAAAGGTATTTTACAATTTATTTGAGCTAGGACAGCCTTCCCTCTATCCAGCAGCAAAATTATAGATCAAAATGAGGAAATATTTTTTCAGCCATATCAAGATGCAATGTTCAGTGAGGTACTGTGAAAGAAACATAGAAGTAGGCCCTCCTGATCCTATTCTTGTATTGTCTTCTGGTAATAAAAAAAATATACTGGTCCTGTTATAAAGAAAATGAACCTTATAAGAGGATCTTCAGGACCTCCACAGCAAGCTGCTAAGAAGTTATAACTGTGATAATAAGTGATAACCCACCCTTCCTATTTAAGTATATCTATTATTACCTATCTGTATTTTCTATTCAGATATTTATTCAGGTATTTATTTAGCCCTTATCTCTGTCTCCCATGTTCTATGTCACTTTACAACAAGGCAGATTTTAAAAAATTGTGTATGTAACCCCTGCCCATATGACATCAGCATCAATAGAAAGACTCCAGATTACATCAGTTAGAGATACTGAGTGCTTTTCATCATTAAAAATGCTTCATTATTTATTTGCAATAATTTTTCCCAAGTAAAAAGGCTTTGCTGGTGGTGACTTCAATTCATTACATTTGAAAACCAAACACAATGCTTGGCTTCTGTATAACTGGAGTGGAAAAAAAAAATGAAAGAGAATTCACAGGAAAGGATCAAGAGCTATGGATGGAGCCAAAGTGAAAATGCAAATAATGAAAATCACTACTGATGGAACACAATTAACTTCCCTGAAACCAGACATGCTGCTTCCAGGTCTCACACCCCAGAACTGACATCCACTGGAGCTGCAGGTGCCAGCGTTCCCATGTCTGTACTCCCAACACAAATGTCTCCGAATGCAGCAGGTTTTGGTTTTTTTTCTTGCCAGATATCCTGGTTCCAGTGGTTCACTGACTCTGGTACCTGGCAGGGTGTCAGAGTAGGCTCTCTCTGAGTACTGTCCACAGTCAGAACTGTTAATGCTTTTTTTTTCCCCAGTTACCATTCAAGATTCACTTTTTCCACATCCACATGTTTCTTCCACCGAGGATACTGTTGAGTAACGAACCGGAACTGTAAATCTGTGAGGATTTAAGACCTGACCTGTCCCATGGATTTCTCAAGGCTGCCAATGCCGCCTTTATGATGGCAGTTTCTTGGGAGCTGTCCTGAGCCCTCCTCTTCCCTGCCTTGTGCTGAGACCATGGTTGGCTCTCGGCCAAGATGCAGAGAGTTGCTTAGGTGGATATTAATTTTGAAGAGGCAGAGGAATGAGGAGACTACATCACTCTGGAAACTCTGTGGCACAGTGTTTCTGATAGACTTCATAATCCTCTGCTGTGTGAGCTAGAAAATTTTATCTTCAATGGAAACATCAAGCTAGCTGCTGTCTACAGAGATGGAAAAAAAATGAGCCGTTATATTGCTCAATACTACGTGCTAACATTAATCTGTGGGTGGACCTGGACATCTGAACCCACGTTGAGACAAATTGGGCCAGATGTTTGCCTATGACACAGCTGGCACACAATTTTTTTACTGAGGAGACACTTGGATACACTGTAAGGGCCCATTAGCAACTGCCTGGCAAACTCATTTATAGCTAAGATCCACTGGGAGAATTTTAAGCACCCATAAAAATGGACTATTTATTGCAATATCTACCAAAGATTCAATACAAAATGATTTGTTTGCCACAGCTTAGAAGCATATTTAGGGCTTTGTGTTCCAGCTGCACAGTCTCCAACATGGAAGTTGATCATCTCTGCTCTGCCATTGAGATAGCCATAGCTCTGCCATCTATGACTTTTATACCACAGAGGGATTTCCTCTCTGAAAACTTAGCATTTTCCTGGATATATGAACAAGAAATTCCAAATTCAAAAGCAATAATTCAATACTTAAGTGAATCCCACTTGGTGAGTTATTGTTATTAGTTTGTAGCAAGTATTTCCATAGCGGCCAACTTGTTGAGACATGAAGACAGTGACAATCCTTGCTCCATGGAGCCTGCAGATCAGCTGAGGAGCCACAGCAGATAGTTAATACACCTCTGTGGGATGGGGTGGGAGGCAGGCATGGTGGGATTCCAAAAAAATCCCAAACAAATCCCAGTCAAGGAATCAGCTTCCAAAATATTTATTAAGGTTTTCAAGGCTTCAAAGTGAAAAGAGTCATAAAACATAAACTCTCATCCCACGCAGACAGTGCTTGTACATACATGCTGTTGTCTCAGTGAACTTTTGTTTTCAGTAGTGAACCTTATTGTGTTTGGACTTAGTTGCTGGAAGTTGAGTTAGCAGATGTGATGTTGACTGCAGAGAAATGCTGCATGAGAAAGTTCACAATTAATTTACCAAAGGGCTGAGTATGACTTGGGTTTTGCTTGGGATCAGTGTTAAAGAAAAAGAGAAGAGGAAAAAGAAGGACAAGGGAAGGAGAAAGAGGAAAAATGGAAAGGAGCATGTTCAAACAATCATGTAAAAAATCATGTTCAAATACAGTGTGTTTTCCAGAGGAGTTCAGTGTAAAGGAACTTGCTTTCAAGACAATTTCAATGCAACATATTATTTTCCTTAGAATTTAAATAAACCCTGAAGACCTTTCTTCTTCCACCAGCCAGTAATGTGCTGAAACACAAGTGATACTGCAGCTCAGCCAACAGGCAGTAGCTTCATGAACGTTACTTGATGAACTTATAAGTAAGGCTGTCATGAAGTTTCTCTGCTGTGTAGAAAGGACAGGTTGGCTAATTCAGGGAAATATTAGCACCCCCAAAAAAAGCTGAATTCCAAACAATGAGGGAATCTCAGCTCCAAAATCCAGTTTTGGAGTTTTCCTTGTGCACTAAAGACCAACCCCCATCAAAATCCTGGCTATCCGTGTGAATCCTTGGGCTGACCAGTAGTTCCAGTTGCCATGCTCACTAGGGTTTACTTCCACCTGCTGCTGGGGTAAGCACTGCAAGTTTCAACCCACAGTTTCACCCTCTGTCCAGTTATCTCCATCTCTGAGCTCAGCTGCATTCCCTTCCTTTTTCAGACTAGACTCTTCCTCTCATCCCCAGGCAGCTGCTCACATCCCACTCCTTCCTTTCTTGTTCCAACGAAGCCCTTGTAAGATTCATATTCTTTTTGATCTCTGGGCTCTCAGACTTGGCAAGCCAGCTGTGTAACTGCCCAAGGCCTGGAAAATAGCATTTTCCAAGCTGATTACGGAGCTATTGTTATTTTAACTCCCTTGAAGTTGTTTACCCCAGGTATCTTGTCTCAATCACTGTTTTGTTGCCCATTGGTTTCCATCTCCTCTCAGACTAAACAGCTTTCTTGGACTGAAGTTTATAAATAATCTTCACATGCACAGGCAGAGAAGCATATAAAACTCTTCACAAAATCAGTATATTTAATTCCCTTGGTTCTCCAAACCACAGCAGTTAAGATCAGCTATCTAAAATGTTGTACTAACAACTTCTAGATTTCTAGGTTAGATTGCTGGTGTAAAAAACCCTGTGCCACAGGATCTCTGATTCCTGGATTTGCTATCCTTTGTAGGTCATCACAGTGCTCTGCTTGTCACATGAGGGGTGAGGGAGTAGGAGAGTAAACATCTGAAGTACTATATAAGTATCTTTAAAAAAACTTCTGCAACCAGAGCTTTCTTGCTTTGTAAATTCACCTGCTAGAATTTTCCTTTTGTTTAGCATTTCCTAGTCTTCCAACACCTCTATTTCCTTACTTTTCTTTCCTTCCCCCTACCCCAAACATACTATATTTTCATAGCACTTCTTTTTATAATCCATTTTACACTGATGATATTTTTCCAATACAGCCTGGGTGTTCTTACTTTTTTGGATTTCTTTTTAGAAGCGGGGAGAAATGATCACTTCCAGCATAAAATGGAAAATACTTTCTGAGACTTGCTAAAACACACCGCTTGTGATTAGGGCAATGCACTGGAAACAGAAAACACTGCATCATACTTTGCCTAATTCCCCACTTATGCTACTTATAATTAAAATGAGAATCATTAAAGCCCTGAGAAGACAAGCATAAATACCTGGAAGTGGAAAAAGAACTTACAAATGCACATTCAATATTCTGGAAGAGTGTAGCTGAAGTAATCACATAAGTCAGATTTAGCAGCTGACGTACCTGAAGAGTTAAATTACAAGGTGAACACCTCTGACACGGTGCTACAAAAAGCTGCAGTGGGAACAAAAGAGGAGACAGCTGCAACAACTGCTGTCACTAACTCTACCCCATTCAAGTCCACATAACACTGTATTAAAATCTCCTGTGTCTTCCAAGGTGACATGCTACAACAGGAGCGGTGACATAAAGCCTTCCTAAAGTAGCGTGGATCCCTCTGAAGTTAACTTCTCTTAATCAGCTTTGAGAGCTCTCTTCACACTTACTGCAAGGCTCAAGAGTTTTCTCCTAATTCAGCATGGAGGTGGAATTGCAAATGTGAGAGTTTCATGGTAGTTTGCAGGAAACTGCTGGAGCCACTGCAAAATCCACCCAGACAAAACATCCAGCTTACATAAAACATTGCATCTCACTGCAGCGTTAGGAAATGGTCCTTTGCAATGCAGGGAAACTATTCAACGTGCTGGTATTCATAAACAGCCCCATGTCACAGTCATGAGCTTCTGTAAAACACTTTCTTTCCAAGAACAATGTCAGTGTTATTCCAGTAAAGAGGGAGGGGTGAATTCGAGAGCAGGTGCCAAGGTGTGAGTGCAGAGATGCGGTGTGGCTGGCAGGGGCTCTTGGAGGAGGAATGAAGAAAGCAGAGCTCTCCACCCAGTCTGCCAAGGCCTGCTCACCTCCTGTGAAGTACAGCAGCTGGATTCCCAAACACCTGGCTCCAGTACAGTTGAAAGCCTTGTTTGATCAACTGCACTAGCTTGATACGAAAGAGATAGACAAAAACTCCAGCACATAAGGATCAGCTTCAGGAGTGTATCTGTGCTCTGATGCTATGTCAGGAAAATGTCCTTTTCCAGCCTTTGAAGACTTTCTGTCAAGCCACTTTTGGGGTAGGATGTGGAGACACATTTTGGGATGCTCACAAGGAAAAGTCTGTCCTATGTCTTCAGACAATGGGATTCATTGAGGGAAATTCATTCTTTTTTTCCCCAGCACATGATGAAAAAAAAACCCTGTCAGTGCATTCTGAGTACCAGAAAGCAGTAACAGGTTTTATCACTGATGTGTTAGGCTTCTCAGAAAGGCACACAAGAAGCTCTGATTCCCTTCTTAGCTGAATAAGGAATGAAAAAGTCTGCAAAGGGATTCCCATGAAGATTTTGCCCTGAGATGGTTTCTTTGGTGCAAACAGGCTCACACTCATGTAGGACTTTGATATTTTTTTCTTACATTTTTATTACACTAAAATATATAGCAGCACTAAATAAATAGCAAGCCTCATTTGTTTCTTTCACATATGAAAAGAAGTATAAGGTCACTAAAAAAAATTAAAAGCTCAAAACCCTAAACCCTTATTATATCACAATAACAAGGCTGAGGTCTAGGGGGACTTTGGGGGACTTTTTTTTTCTGGTCTTTCAATTTGTGGCAGAGATACAAAAACTATTTTAGTACAGGACACATAATCCTAATACGAGCAGAAATTAAAATAAATTAGTTCAGCAATGGACTATTCACAGACACTTGGTCATAAAACCACAAACAACTCGTCATTCTTAATGTTATTCTTCTCTGGGGAACTGAGCTTTTTGTTTGCTGTAATGAAGTGTTATAATTGAGCTCAACTTTACTGGAGTAGAGCTTTTTTCTTAAACAGATGAGAAATGGAGATTTATTCTGATTAAAACTGATGCTTGCAGCAGAATAGATGTGCTATGTGCATGCATTATAACCATGTCCTTATATGTGTGTAAAAAAATCACATTTCGTTAATTTTATTTTCTATTTTCTTTCTCAAGGAAGGACACTTGAATTTCATTGCTAATTTACGCTGGGCACAGAGGATCAGATGGCAGATATTATAATGAAGTGTTCTTTGTTTACAGAAAAAACCTGTGTTCATGATTTTTTAATAATGTTTGACAGCTTCATCATAAAGAAATGAAGGTCTCAACTGGAATTGCTGTTTGTCATATGCCTGAGGCCTGAGGCTGATTTATTTTGCCACCAAACTGAGCTGATTTCATTGGAACTAGTAACTGAAACTTTCCTTGCATCTTTTGCTATGACAGTATAATGACTGAACCCTGATGCACCAGCTGTATCTGTTGGAAAACTCATCACTGTCTGAACACAGGCTTTCCCTCCATTGCCTGTTAATTTTTAAGGCTATGATGTTTTATAAAGAGATACACATGGTGGGTAAATCAGAATGTAGGTGTATCTTCACTCTACCCTCTACATCTACAGCTCTGATCTGAGCTGATAATTTATACCAAATGAAGCACTGACATATAGAACAGACTAATATTTGGTAAGTTTGAGAGCAAAATAAAAATCCTCTTCATGCAGCTTCATCTCAGAGCCACAGTGAGGTCTGTTGTGTGGCTAGATAATAAGCCCACCGGTGCAATTTAAATACCGTCTTACCAAGCACATCAGCTAGAAAACCTCTAATTGGCTAAATTGGGCCCGGCATGCTGTTTTACAGCATCCCTTGGAAATCACAGAGGATAACCCTGGAAAATTATTTTGCCTAATGAAAAAAATAAATAGAAGGACCCTCCAAGTGCTGTGTTTCATATGGCCAAAAATAATCTACAGAACGAAAAGAACAGAGACAGCAAATCAAAGGCCTGCCCTACCCAAAGCACATCACCTATCAGCTCACTAAGCAAAGGCCAGGTCCTTGATTGCACTTCCAGAGGAGCATCAGCTCCACTGAAGTGGATGGCAAAACAAGCAGTGAGGTTTGGGTTACAGTTTCTCGTTTGGATCCTAGATATGCTTTTCACATCAGCAAATGAAATCTGGAGACTTGTCATTTAGTCAGTAGTTTGCTTCTAAGCACAAATCAGAACCTCAGGAGGGAACATGGGAACATCCATCATGGGGACATGATGGATTTTCTGCTCCCCTGTGCTAAAATCCAGGTGTGTAAAAGCCATGGTATTTTTCCCACTGAACACAGTTATGTGTCGAAAGTACATTTGAATGGAGACAAAAGAAGAACATGTTCCAATAAACATTAATTTACACCACTGTCATATCCTCACCTCTGTTTAAGCAATACAAGTCTTTGTACAAAAGAGAATCTTAACTTCTCTCAGTCATTTCCAACCTTTTCTTAACCCATGTCCTAGAAAATATCTTTCTTTTCTCCCTTCCTTCATGCTAAGCTAAAGAGCAGTCTGACTTTAAGGGTTTTTTTTTTAAATGCCTTCAGACCACTTTTCAACTCAACGTGCCTATATGTGTTCCCTTTGGCAATGGGACATACTGGAAGGTTTATGTTATTTGAAGATGTTTTTCCTGCAGTTCTCTGAACTGTAGCAGGATGTCTGTTTCTTGCACAGAAACCTACATGGCAGGAAGGCATCATTTGCTCTCTAGAAAAAAACCCCAACCTTCCATTTGGCAAAATGAACCAGTTTTTGTTCCAAGTCCATATTTTCATTTTGGTTCTCCCAGTCATAAATGTCTTGTGATACTGAGTAACCACAACATAATCTGAAAATTATGCAGAGATGAATGAGATCGTTCCTAGCTGTTATTCCTCATCTATGACTTACACATTCCACATATGATGCATTTTTTTACCTGCACACTGTTCCAAGGGATACATGCCATGCATGGTGGTAAATATTTGAAGGAAGCCTGTTGTAATGTATGACCCTATTACCCACAGGTCTTATGATCCATCTTGTAATAAGGTCTTATGATCCACCCTGGTTTGGGATTGTTTCCCTCTCTTAAGAAGGTCTAACTCACTATAATTTTTTCTCAATTTAGTTTTGTTTCCCAGACATCTTAATACACTTTTTTTTTAGTCGTTGCTTAATACAAAGCATTAAAAGCACATTTACACCCAACCACTTGATGTACCCAGACATTATCTAATAAGCTAAAATCCTTCTGTTAAGACAATTCTAGTAGTCTGTCTCTGCCATCAGAGGCTATGCAAAATGCACAATAGAGTCTTTCCTATCACTGCTACTTCAAGTAAGCCCCAGGTCACCAACCTGCCAGAGCCAGAACCACAGACATTTTGACTTGATTCCACCAAGAGACAGAGCCCATCAGCTTCTGCAAAGCAACAAGATCTACCTGCTCTAATGAGGGCTCATTGGCTCTCTGCTCTGCACTCCCAGTGCCATCATACAAAAGCCACAAAGACAGTGAGCAAGCCAGTTCTCTACTGAGCTACTAAGGGAACTCACAGGTGTTATTTTAAACATTGGCAGTACATTCTTTAAAGCATCACTGCTCAAAACCACCCTTGCCCATTGCAGGCAGTCTTGGAGAGAGTTATAGTCCCTTAGACTTGAAGTTCTCTCTTGTCCCAGCTTCCCTAGGTTAGGTCAGAAGAATATTAATGGGACAGCATGGGCACTGCACTCTCCTGGCTCTTCAGAGAAGCTGGCTGAATAAAAGACCCATTTTACTACAACCTTCATTTGCAGCCAGATTACTTTCTCTGCTATTGCACTTCTTTTGACTCAGCCCTTTGAGAGTTTGACTTCAGCTCTGAAGAGAGTAATAATAAAGATGCACAGATAAGGAGCTCATCAGATCATATATTTTCCCAAAGACACAGGAGAAAGAGAAGAAAATATTTTTCAGAAGAACTCATCTGATTTTTGTTCTCTTAGAGGCTGCTAGGAACTGGCTACATTAAAAATAATTTGGTTTATACCTCTGAAGATTCAATACCAAAGGAGCTTTGATAGGTGGAATTAACTCTGTTCAAATGGGAAAGGAACCTCATTATCTCCCACTGCTGTGCAGTAACTCTCACAGAAAAGACATAAGAGACTGGTCACTGTCCCACCTTCATCCCATGACCTGCATCCGAGCTGGGAGTTTCCAGGCTCTGTCCTTGCACAGTATGAGATAACTGGGACTGTGGTTCACAGCCTCCAGTGTCTGCCTTTTTTATTTTCATCAGCATATCCAAGAGGCAGCTAAAATGATCTTGTGAGGTGTCACAGCGCTCTCCTCAGCTACTGCTTGGGACTCTCATTTGCTCCTGCCTCTTCCTCAAGTTCCATGCCCATGTTGGCAAAGATCAAAACCACACCACTTTATCTACTTAATCAACCTATAATTATATCCTTGTTCAAAAATTATTTTTTGAACAAGTCAAAAAAACACTTCCAAAATGAACACATCAGCCTTCATATTTTAATAGCAATCAGTTTCCCCCAAAAATACAGTGGCAAAGTCCAAATGCAAAAATGTGTTTGGAGAAAAGACATTCTCTGGTCTCATGGGTACTCAGGGCCATTTGCATACCTTTCAGTTCACATCATCTGCTTTCCTCAGTAACGCTCTGCTCTTCTTTCCCTCATGCTGAAATATAAACCCAAATCTTCCCACAGTGCCTTAGTACATCCTCAGAGCATGTGCCTTTGCCAAACCCAAGGATTTTTAAGGCTGGGCTTGCCTTTTCATCACCTATGAAGGGCCAAGTGCATTTCTGGGCACAGGGACTACAGTTTCTGTAAAATGATCCTGAATATTCTGTTAGATCAAGTTCAAGTTCCATGATCCCACTTTCAGTTTTACTGAGGACATGCATGGATTTTCCCATGTGACAGCGGCGTTTCTGCACGTTATTAGTCTGAGAGAGAATGATCATGTAAGAGTAAGAAAATTAAAGTCACAGATTTACATGGAAAACACAATATATGAAAAGTTGTGGATTAAATAATACATTTTATATGTAGCAACTTGGTAAGAGTAACAGCACCGAGAGTATCAAAAGAAGAAAAGCTGAAACAGAGTACAGAAGTAATCTGGCAATTTAAGAGAAAAATATAAGCTAATTAAGATATTGATCACCACGGTTAATTGCCCCATGAAACTAGAAAGTATGTCTCCAACTCAAATGAGATGCTTTATTACTAAATACTCCAGTCCTTTTGCTCCTCATCCCCACAAGCTGTAGTATCTCAAATGGAGTACGATGAAATCAGTTTAAGAAGGATTTGGGAATGACCTTCTGGTGGACAGGCATGTATCCTGTGCCTTCACTTTTACAGGTCTGCCTGTGTAGGCACATCCAGGAAAATTCCCCTGGAATAAGTAAAGATGTGTATTTAAAGTGGATTCCTAAAAATTGCATTTCTGTTTTTGTAGTTACACACTTCTGTTGAAAATTAAAGTGATTCTCATTCAACTCAGTTTAAATTATTCTGGAATTGACACACAGATTATCAGCATTAAAGTTATGATTGAGTGCCCATCCCACTCATTAAACATGGTTTAACTGGTCCATCCAGTGTGTACACAAATCTGATCACATACATCAAACAAAATAAGTGTCCTAAATCTTAATGTGCAAATATCTAATTTTTATAACCGCTTTCCTTCTAGGACACAGTATCAGGCACATTCCCCACTAAGGACGAAAGGGAAGTCCTTTTCCAGCGCTTGATTCCTCTGGGTGGCAGTGAGCACAAAGCCAGCTGAAAGATGATGAAGCATGAGAATATTTAAAATTTTAATTGCTTTATTTGTTTAAATACCAAAGGAAAAAGGATGGTCTTTTGCCTATCACTTAGGAAGGAGGAACAGACTTCTCATGGGCTTTCGGTAATCTGGAGTTGGGCACTCTGATTTCTCTGAAGACTCAGAGAGTGACTTGACAAGAGTGACTTGAGCAGCATTTGCTCAGTCTCTTCCTCCCCCATTTTTCTATTCCCCACCTGAAATGGGACTGACAAGGTGATCTTCTTGCAGATACTAGCCCTCAGCTTTGCTGCCCCACTGTGCTGGCCATGCTCATCACCTTGCTGTGCAACGCCTTCCACAAGTTATCCCAGGGTGTTTCTAGAGCTGTTCAGTGCAGCCACAATAAACTGTCCTGTACCATAACACCAAGTAATTCAATAGAGGTATATCCAGGCTGCTTTTAAGCTTATGGAGTCTGTTCTTGACAAAACTATATTGCTACTATATAAATCTTTATACATTTATGACCCAAAAAATTATAAATTGCAATAAATATCAATTCAGATGTGAACTAGTTTACTTTTCTCATGGATGAGCACTCTGCACTATATGGGTCTCTTCAGTATTACACATCCAGACTTGATTATAAGCCCTTTATGTTTCCTGAGCAGGAAGGTCTAAATTCAATTCTCTTTTATTGCAGTTTGCAAATATAATATACTCTCCAGCTGGCTTGGAAAAGCTCTTCAATTAAATCATCTGGTGCAACACTGCTTCTTAGTTGCTGGTACCTCCCTACTCAACAATAAACTGACAACCTCACACTTTCAGAGTATTTATTGGCCTGTTCCTGAAATATGAGTTGTTTTACAACATATTTATTTTTCATTGAAATGACCACAGAGACAGGTTTTGGGTGTTTTTTGGTTTGTTTTGGGGTTTGAGTGGGGGCACAGCTGTGTTTTTGAATTTAAATTGCCTCCAAAAGGCTTTGAGTCGATGCTGCCACCATTCATGCCTCTCCCCAGTAAATCAGTTGCTCTGTTCTTTTTGATTTTTAGAAGAAAGTAAAGTGATGTGTTAGCATAGCAGAGTTTACTGTGCTATTGAGCCGAGGCATGGAGCCCAGAAAACTAGAGGAAAATGATCTATTGAAATCCATAATCCTTCCCTCTTTCCTCACCACAGCTCCAGAACATGAGATTATTATGCTTGTTACAATAACTACTTATCTGCCCATGGCCAGGGCTGCTATCTACTGGAATGTTAAAAATGTCCCCACCTAATTACCGTGCTGACTCAATTATTTTTATCCAACTCAAACTTCAAAGAAATCCATTATAGCTTATCCCCCAACCAAGGAAACTAAATGGAATTATTGAAAGGATCAATATGCTCCAAAAAGGTGACAGAGGAATAAAGAAGAGGATTTGAGTGCCTTTCTATAGGGTCCTAGAAAGGCTGAGATCCTGCAGCGTGAGTTAATTGTTTCTGCTACGAGCGCTGCAGCTCCCAAATCCACCCAGGTTTTCTGGCTCCCCTTACAAGAGGCTACAACCTGGCAATCCTGGTTGTTACACCTCTGCATTGTGTTGTCTGGTTTTCACTGGAAATCCCTTGGGACAGGGACCGCGTCTTTTCTGCATTGTAAGAGTTAAGATGCGCATACCTGATTCATAATTCTGATAGAAAACAAGCTTAAAATTCAAGGCACCTTTGTTGGCCCTTACTTTCTATGACTCAACAAATTTGTTGCCTTGAGGTGCTAAAAACAGCTGTGAGCATGAGAGAGAGAGAGAGAGGAAAAAGGCAGTTCTTCTACTAGGGGAACATCTTCTCATTTCATAGTAACCCACTGGTGCTGACACCGATATGCTGTGCGCTGGTTTCCCCTCTCCTCTGAGATGTTCTTTTTGTGAAAGTGCAAACCAGCACCTTTCCAGCAACATCTGTCAGCAGGAAGACTGAGCATCTTTGGCATTTGCACAGGCAGGAATTACAGCACTGAAAGCAATAGGTACAGTACTGACGATGCTGAGGGGTATCACTGAAGGCTGTGTTGAAACAGAAAAAGCTGAAGACCAGCTAACAAAATGTTTTCCAAAGGAAAAATGTGACATGCTCTTTCTAGATGCCTGTCCTTGACTTTCCTTTTTCTAAAGGTTCCAATTAATATTACCGCAAAATTCGCTGTTTTGGTGGCTGGGATCTCCCCATGCTATCAGGAACACAATCAGCCCCATGGAATCCTCAAAGCCACTGCTAAGGGCATGAAAACCTCCTCTCACCACTGTGAAGCTGCTGCTGTTCTCCTGGTTTCTTAATGCTCTCATCAGTGGCTGAGAAAATCCCCCTTCCCTGGAACCTCAGGAGAGGAGTGAACAAACACCTGACACAAGACCTGGTCATAAAAAAATCCTAATTAACAATCACTGTGTTATATATTGGAGCACTTACATGGAGAGAGCATCACATTCCTGCCTTCAGGACTGCAATGTATCTGTTTTCATAAATTCACTGCACAGGGTTACACACAATTAGCACTGGCAGGTCCCAGGAGGCTGGATATTGGGCCAGCACAGCGCCTGAATGGGTCTTTTCTCCTGAGAGTCCCTTTGAAGGTCAGCGTTGGAGTGGGCGGCAGGCTGGTTTCACAAAGCTGCTCACCCACACTCCTCACTTGAACTGGTTACAGGGAAAGCACATGCAATTCCCCCACGGCTTTGCAAAGGGCCAGAATCAAGTCATCACCATAGTGAAAAAAATAAAGATCCCTAACAAGAAATTATGTACCGTGGTTCTTGCTTCTTCTGCCTCTTTATTCTTACTGCTTTTAACTCTGCCCCATCAGCAAGACAAGGGACCAGTCCCCCCACCACAGAGTGAATGGCACTCTACAGACAACGGGTGACAGTCCCTCATTCAAGACTAGAACAGTGCTGGGAGCCTGTTAAATCTGGGATGTTAATCCCTGAAGTTTGAGGATGCTACTTTTGGACTGTACCCTTTATGTAAGCGGAGCTGGTACAGTCCGTTTCAGAGCTGGGAAACCCCTCCCCTTCAGTTGTACTTCTGAAAAATAGAAGATTAAGTTCAATTCAAAGAGTTTGTTCCTCAACATTTATAAAATGCATCGGCTTGAATTTGTAACATAACCTCAAGAGCTCTCTGAAACACAAACCCCAGCGTTCAGCTGCAAATGCAACTGCACAGTTACAGAGCACGGCCACTTGCACTCCCCAGAACTGTAAGGCGAGATGAAGGCATCCCCAGCCCCTTCGCCTTTAAAATGCCATGGAAGCACAGGGACTTTCGGCAGAACACCTTATCTGCTCTCCAAAGCCGTGACTCTTCATCCTTTCGTTATGAAGACCCAGGGGATTGCTTACTTAGCATACACCAGAGGCAATGGATAGGGTGAGCAGTCACTGCAGCCAGAAAACCCCAGTACAGAGCACAGGCAATTACCCTCCACATGCCGAGACTTCGGAGCTGAACCGTGCTGAATAGAGAGCCCCTCCGGCTGAGCGAGCCATGTGTGCCCAGGAAGAGCAGCCACTCTCACTCCGCTGAAAAGCAATGCAGTAAGTGACTTGGATATTGCAGCAGGCACCGGTTTCCCTGGGTTAATCAGGAGCTGAAGCCTTGCAGCTTTTGCTGGGAGAGAGGCAACCTCTCTGCTCTGGGAGCGGTGTCAGAGCTGCATGATGTTTTTTGTTGTTGTTTCTAAATCCAGCGAAGGAATCGAGCCGATATGCAGGAAAGGACACTAACGTTTTGCATTGTGTGGATGTGTGTGATGCAGGGCAGTGGTTGCTGTATGTCCTGTGCTGAACTAGGACTGGTAGCTTTGGAGCTTTTTTTTTCCCCCTATAGTCATGTTTGACAGTGTTTAAACAGAGATGGGGCTTAATAACTTAATGTCAGCATACATTTGTGTGCTCTTTCTTAATTATACAGCATGCTTCCTATGCTTGGGTGCGAGCTGTTTTCTGTATTATTAATCTAATGCTGGATTTACAGGGACTGTGCCTTTGGATAATGATAAATTGTAGGTTGCAACTGTATGAATGAGCGCCTTGATGATGAATAATACTTCTATTTGACTCCAGCAGATATGGTGAATTTCTAGTTTGAGATAAATTCTTCAACGTGGTCTGAAGCTGCAGATGCTATTTTGTAGATAAATGTTTCTAAGCTGTACTTTCTCAGAGCGTAACTGTGGGTTTCTTCGGATTCAGATGTTCTGTCTCTGCACTCTGCAGTCAGAGCTTTCCGTTTGTGCCGGGTAGGAGAGGGAAAGCAGGAGTTAAAGTTTGGTTTGTAACAAGAGGGATTTTTATGTAGTTTGAGAGTGTTTGTGGAATTTGAGTTTGGGCATTAACTGCAGGCCTTTGGAAGAAACTCTGTGCAGCATTTAAAGTGAATATCACTATGCGGTTTTCGCTTGGTTAATTTAGGGACTAATATGAAGCTGCATTCTTCTGGTTTCTTGATACAGCCCTCTCAGTGACTTATGAGACTCTGGCTTCAGAATAACTGCCTGCCTGGAGAATAACTGCCATTTTGGACTTCAAGGCACTTAACTCCTTAGTTAAATGCATGCTAAATCTTTTAGAGAGCAGGACACACAAAGATCAAAAGTTAGGGATTCTACCCTTGCTGTGCAGTCAAATGTCAATATTAAATAGGCAGCAATGTTTTGTAAAGGAGCACTAATGAAAGCAGTCTTTAATTCCCCTACTCAATTTTTGTTTAAAAGTTGGTGTTTATTTCGTTATTGTACACTATTGGGAAATGTGTAGGAAGACTTTGCATAATGAAGAAAAAATTTCCTTTTTAGTTTTGACCAAAATCTATAGTGTAACTTTATTCATAGGGGTAATTCTCAGAAATTAGACAAGTGAAGTTTGGTGTCTGCTGAAAGAGTTTTTGCAGAGATGCCGCTAAAGATGTGTGTGATGTGTAGTCCCAGGCACAGGTAACGATACCCTGGGTGTTATTGTCCTTTTCCTCTCATACATGACATACATGTCATCTCCTTGAGATTGATACGCAGGTGCTGCTGAGAGCTCTTCCCTCTGACACTGCAGTCAAGAGAATTTTTTCCTTTTTTGCCTGAGAACCTTTGTGACATCTGGCACTATTGAGTTGCAATCATTAAGATAAAGAGCAATTAATAAGTGATAATCATTTTTCATTACCTGCACAACTTTGAAGATGGACAAATCTGTGAGGGGGGGTGAATCCCATCTGAATCTAATCTGCTCTGCTCTCCTCTTCCCTCTCTCCATTCCTGACTTCTCCTGTTGTGTTTATGAGCACTTGGTAGGTGCTACAGCTGCGCTGATTTAAGGACCTGAGCCTAAGATCAGTGCCATTATAAACCTAATGTTGATTATCTATCACAAGGAGATAGCAGGGATCTTACCTGTGACTAGAACCTACTCAGAGCACAGAGTTTTGATGACATTATCATCAGACATTTTCAGGTGAACTAAGTATGGTAATTTAACAAGCTCCTGTTTTCTCTGAGGAACAGAAGCGGTGCGGGGGGAGAAATGCAAATAAGAGTTGATGCTGGAGAGATACTGGGTTCATAATGACGATCACAAGACAAAAATAAAAGATTATAGCTGGGTTTATACCTCCATGCAATTCTGAGTCTCTAATCAAAATGTGTTTCCTGAACTGGAACCTCAGAATTATTTGCCAGATATTATTGTTCATGTCAAATTGAAAATGGAGAACATTAGGTATAAAATCTAATTTCTCAGCAGACTAGTATAAGTCTATTAGTAAACAAATGTTTTAATTTCTTCATCCTGTCCTTTAAGCACTCCTGGCAGGAGCCTTGCCTCATAAGTCAAGTTCCCTTTATTGCATTTCAATCTTAGAGATGCATGCAAAGGGAAGTTTACTAATTTTATTCTAAATTGCCAGTAATGAGTCGCAAGTCAATTTAATTATCAGTAGTCACTCAACATTTGTAATCACCTAAACTGCTTTAATTCACATCACTAGCTCTCTACTCCTCCTTTCTCACTTGCAGAACCACTGACATTTCCCTACGATGTGAAACACGACTGCACAATCCTGTCATTGAAGTATCAGAGACAAAACTGCCAGTACAAAACTATGTAAAAGAATATACAGTGGGAGGATAAATACAGTCCATAATTACAAAGCATGGTGAAAACGTGTCGTGGTTGCACCAGGAAGCAATGGTATAGAAACATTGCGTTAGAAGGTACGAAAGGTACAACTCGCAGCACATTCTCCAAGAGAGAAGCTTGGCTGTAGTTGTTCAAGAGTAGAGAATTTCTGTATTGCTCTTAGTAGGGCTGTTATGGTCATAAGAAAAATCTCTTATAGCTAGAGATATCCAAAATGTGCCATATACATAGTACATTGTTTCCTTTCTGACTACAAAAGAAAGGACATTTTCTTCCTTTCCTGTTATTCAAGGGTAGACTTTCTGATGGTGCCAACTACTCAGATATGCAGCATAATAATTATTTTAGTCATATGTATAAAAGCAGATCTCTTAGAATCTTCATTACACTTATCTGCTGTGAGCATCAAAATTAAATTTAATTGGAATTTTAAAAAATCAAATATATGCTTTAAAAAATCCATTTTCAACAACAAAATGGATATGCTATTGTTTGCTACTGTCACCTCTTACCAAGGGCAATTGCTTAACGCTCTGTAATAGCTACAATTCCAAATACTTTCTTTGCCAAAGTGACTATCTTCACTTTCCACATCCACACAAGCCCCCAGAACCTACTGTGCATAAGGCAGCAGTGCAGTAGTATTCAAGGAGGATTAAAGGACTAAGATTGAGCACTCCTAAATACTGCTGCCTGAGCTGTTGTTTTAAACAGGAGCAAGAATGACGGACTGTTTGAAAGGTATAGATATGTACCCAAACCCCATCCAGAATTAGAAAGAGCGTGATTCCATGATTTACATTTTTCAAAGTACCTTCAAAGTGCACCTGAAAAGCAGCTTGACCTTCAGAAGATACAGAAGAACAGGTCCCCAGTTCCTCCACCTTGTGTATCTGTTTCTCTAAAGCTCTAGGCAAGGGTTCTGGCATCCAGCTTTTTTGAAGGTATTTCAATCACTGAATTTAAAATAAGACTGTGAATGTATCCTAACAAACTTGATGATCAGTGACAGACTACAAATCAGATACCTGATTTCCCCTGGAACATCTGGAGGAAGCTCCAAATGCTGCGTGCTCAGTGCTGAATACATTAATGAGTTAGTTCATGGAACCTTTACTGATCTTTTCATCTCTTTTGAAAATAAATGCGAAGGAAGCAGCATATGAATTGAACAAGGGTTTGCTTGAACAATGGCTGCAGAGACATGCACTTTTTCTTCGCAATATTTTAGCATTTAAGTTTCAAACCTATTTCATCCAGCCCTGACGAGACTAAGCCTCTGGGGGTCCTATCTACAAATGCTCTGAATTCATAGCAGTCAGCCAGAGAGATTCCTAGACAGGAAGAGCATCATATTCCCAGTGTCAGTCGGTACTTTGTTCAGAGGGAAAGATGAGAAAACAAGACAGAAGGTTGCTGAAAACACAGATGCTCACATTTCTTCTGCTGGAAACAGAAGATTCATTTCTTTTTATCATAAATCATGTGCTTCTCTTATTGCCTTGCTGTAGACTTTCAATCAGTGCTGATGGCTGTGAAGAACCCCATTCAAAATTAACTGGTGGAAAAACCCTCCCCATACTCTCCCAGCCTCATGTACTTGATTTCATGATTACTGAAGAATTTGCTGTATCACATATTTAGTTTGTATCGTAAACTGGTCCAAAGTAGCTGATGTCACCCATCCAATTTTTGTTTCCATATTCAAATTCAAGTTCCCTCTGTCAGCATCACCAATATATCTATAACTTCTTACCAAATAACTCTATCACACCATATGTTGCAGAATTGATCTGGATTTTCACCAGCTTAGATTAAAATTCAGCCCTCAGCCTGAACATAATTCAGCTAGGAGGAGATAGAGCAATAGATCCATTTTTGTACCTCACTTGGAGGCATTAACTTGGCACTTTGAGTCTTGGCATACTGATTCCTTTCATCCACCACAAAATGGAGCATCTTTTCATGGGGCTACCCAAAGTTGTTTAGCTATCCTTGTGCTTTCCATATGGAGGAAATCAAGGAAAAGTCTGCAGCATACCAACACAACAGGCTGAGCGGCGCTCACTCACCTTCAGCTGTGATTTTTAAAAAGCCTGGGGAGCAGCGAGAGGCAGAAATCTCAAGACTATGAAAAACAGCAGGACTGAAGAGAAAACTCAGCCTTCAACAGAAAAGGAACTATTTTTTGTCAGCAAGAGATTGATAGGAAAGTGTCTCCCATTATTTGGAGTCCAAATAATGACTATTCATAAAGAGGCAGACTCATGAAACTTGAATACTCCAAAACAAAAAGGCTGAGGTCTGAAAAAATAAACCCTACATTCTTTTATCTTCCATTTTTGGGGATGATTTAGGATTCATGCTTCAAGAAACAAATAAGAATATATTAGGGAAGAAGAATTTGAGATCCTTGCACAGTCACCTCACCAGAGCCTCAAAACATCATTTCATACAAAAATCATACAATTTAAAAGTTAGATAAGCCCTACATTTAGAAGAACAATTTTACAAACTATCACTTTCCTTTTTTTGTTACAATTTTCCAACCCTGTATTTGTGTCTTACAGCCAATGGAAATGTTTTCTAGGAAGAGGAATGGGAGGATTTTCTTCTGCCTGTATCTGCAAACCACCAGAAAATACTTTTGTTTTCTGTATTGTTTCTGCTACCGAGTTCGCTGTATCATCATTGCAGCTCTGCAAGTTCTAAGCAAAGTGCAGCCAGGAAGGAAATGCTCCAGTAAAGCACAGTGATCCAATCCTCCTTCACTTGCAAAGTGGTCAGGAAGATCTCTCCTTCCTCTTTTCATATGCTGTATCTGGTCAGCACACTGAATATGATTACCATTAATGTCTTTCACTGTTCAGACGCTGTCCCACCATTACTGCATTTACAGCTCCCATCTCCATGTTCACTATGGGTATTTTCTGGAAAGAAGCAGATCCTCCTGTTCAGAAAACACCTGCTGTCACTTCATATCATTCTCCTTCTGCTAGATCTCAGTAACGAGCTCTTTTAAGAGTTGCCTGGAGGATGGGGAACAGGTTGGTAATCACATTCTAGCACGTTAAAAAAAGATAAAAATCTAACCCATCATTACATCTGTAAGGGAATTTTTCCCCAGCCGCCTTCTGCTTTGGGTCTTGATCCCAAATCCAAGGAAAGCAAAGAGGAGACTCCCACTGACTCTGGTTCAGAACCTAAGAGACTCCTATGAACAGTATATTGAAAAAAAATTTACTATCTACAGCTACTTGCAATTGCAAAAGTTATCCTGCTTGTAGCAAAGAAAAAGAGGAGGAAAAAAAGAGAGTGCAAGCTCTCCTGACCTTGCAAACACTCGCCTTTGAGAACAATCCTCCCCCGTGTAAATAGCCAGCCTCTCATCTGCGGCTTTATTTGCCCAACTGCTCACACACACATTAAATATTTATAACGGGACCATTTGAGAACATGGAGTTATGTGCCATCCTGTTGTTTTCTAATAGTGGTTTATTTAAACTATGTGTTGAACAAAGGAAATAATATTTTAAAAGTGGAATGAAAGCATAATACAAGCACAAATTAAGTTTGGTTATGGATAGAATTTACGTGGACAGAGTAACTTTTCTTATGATGAAATACCATGCCTAGAGAGAGTGTTTTGTATAATACTCCACAGCCTGGGATTTGATTTACACTGCCCTTTAGATATCCTTAGATCCCAAAATGCAGCCCGCTGGAGCCGAGCAGCAAAGGGATATTACTTTTTCTCAGCATTTACTTCATATAATCCTCATAAAACCAAGATTTTCATAAGGAATAAGTGCAGACAAATGAAACTACCTCTAAAAAAAACAAAAGAACCCAAACAGTAAATCAAGATTTCTAAAGGGAATGAAATGAGTATGTATCCCACAGGAAAGTTTTCTTAAGCAATATGTAGTACTAAATCATTTGTTGCCTTTAATCTAGAAAAAAAGCAACGTGTCACCTGCATGGGTCTCAGCCACACATATGTGTCTCTCGATGAAAGCAGCTAAGGGAAAAGGTTTGTTTACACACATTTCAGGCTTCCTGGACAAGTGAGTACAGCAAGCAGTAAGCAGTCATGGGATGGAGTGATATTAGTATTTCCTTCTGAAGCTACTCTGCGGCCCCATGACTGATGGAGAAGGATGCTGTCTAGCTGTTAGGAGGCACACACCACGCAAAAACCATTGCTGTCCATAAAAGCAAGAGGTTGAATTACAGTAAAATAACAGGGGGGCATTTTCTATGCAATCATGTGTATATACACACACAGAGATGCAAACCTTAGATTTCATCCTTGGGGTTCCATCAGCTACTCATTAGAGGGGCTGCTAAGAAGGACTTCAAAGCCACTGGAGTACACAAGCAACACGTTTTTTGTGCTTTTATCTACAGTATGAAAAGACTAGACTAAGTTTCTTATGAAACAAAGAACACTCAAAGTTTTCTTTTTTTTTTTTTCACTACTCATCTACAGATATGGCACCTCTGAGATTCCTTCCTTGAGCTTGTAGACCTGAGGAAGCAGCACTGGTCCCTACTCCTGCCTGTTGGCGAGGGAAGCACAGAATCACTATATCAGAGATTGAGCTCAGACATGCAGCTTGAGTCAACAGAACAGCTTGGTTTTGCTTCCCCTGCAGCTAGGTCCTAAAAGTGATGCTGTGTTTTAGGTGATATTTAATCAAACAGTCACTTGTTTGCAAGAAAACACCTGAACTGACTGCTGGGCTTTTTCCTCTTTTAGCTACTGCTAAAGCATAAATGTATCAAGCACAGAACAAACTCTTTGGTGGTATTTCCCCATGTCTGAAATACCTGGACTGGTTACACGTGCAGTAGCTGAAGCCAATGAGCCTACTCATCGCTTACAAAAAGGAAGGCTCAGTCTCAACCTTTGTATGCAGGAGTTACCATTGTTGTTGTAGCAATCTGGTCCCATGGATTCAAATTAAAGTTCACATGTAAACACGCTGCACTCAGAACCTTGTCTTCTCCAGTGACATCACTGGGCAGTTTGGTGACAGAGGACCTCTGAGTTTTTCTTAGTTTAACTTAGTTTAAACCTGAACTTGAAAGACTGTTTATGTAAGGGAACCACAGGTGCAACCAACCTAGGCTGAGATTTTTCATGAAGTCTGTGATTTAATGGTTTAAATGCATTTGGCTTTCTGAGATGGACTAAAAGCACATAGGCAGCCTGTTACTGTCTGAAGTGGTGAGGGAACTTCTAAAGATACACTGCCTTGGCTGCTTGCTGTCTTGCAAACATCACTCTGCTACATTGAAAGTATTATTATCTGCAGTTATTGTCATGTTATGTGATAGCAAACATAGAGAGACATCAACATAACTTAGCTAGAAATAGCTCTAGCACAGTTTTGGAAGCCAGTTTCTCAGGTAAATTAATTAAAGAGAAATTTTCATCTCCAGGAAACATGGGTCTTTCTAGTGCATTTCAAAGCCTTGGCCAACTGGGAGCAGACTCTATGGGAAACTGCTGTAGAGTCCATTTGGAAGCTGACTCTAGCACAGGAATTGAAAGAAATTAATTTGGCATCTACAAGGGGGTTTTGTGGTGTCAACGCTTTCTAAGCAGAGGACAGAGAGAGGTTTGGCAAGGTTGATGCATATATTATTGATGTTTTATGTCACACGGGGTAATCCCAGATCTAACTCTGAGCCAGCTGGAAGTGCAGTGGTCCCAAAGCCCACCCTTCCCAGGTGGGTGACTGAAGAGATGCTGTGAGGCTTAGTCCACAGGCTCTGTATGGGGACATGAGTCTTAGAAACTGTCAGAAAAAACACACAGAAACCCCCACTGGGGGTTTTGCACGAATGTGATTTTCTGTATTCCCTATGACCCACCTGAAGATAAAGCTTTTAAATGGACAAATTAGCGTGGGAATTAGCATCAGAGAATTAGCGTGGGAGTGTTGAGAAAGGGAACAGTTACGATTGCTTTAGATACTTCAAACCAAAACACTTTTTAAAAAGAATCATTCAGAAATGGAAATCAGTGATGGTTGGCATCATCACAGAACTTTGCCTCAGGACACTGAACTGTTGGGACACAGCACAAGAGAATTTTCCAAGTGATTTTCCATTTCACAGCAAGAAAAATATTGTATTTTCTTATTCACACATGGATGTGCATTTGTAGCTTAAGCAAGCATCTGCAAAGCATTAATGTCTACAGCAGTTTTTAAAATTAATAGCAGAGCAGGAAATAATGATGGCCCTTTTAGCAGAATTTTATCTATTGGACATGGTAAGAATGGGATACTGTGTATAAGCAAAGTCTTATTTCCTTATTTGCACAGGGATCAGAATGGTTGTCTATGGCTTTCTTTTCCTGTAATCTCCTTATGTTCCTCCATTAAAACCCTTGGCTGAATTGAGAGGTCACATAACTGACAACCTAAGATAGACATCAGTAAACCTAGCAGAAGGCAATGGGGGGGTCACCCCACAAAGGAGGAAAACCAATACACAACAGGAAATCTGTACTACCTCGCCTACTAGCTTTTATTCTTATTTTTAAAATTATGACGCCTTCTTTCTTCCTCCACTTGAAAGTTACATCTGCTTATACTGAGTCCATGATATGTAAAACAGTTAACACCACAGTTTGGTCTGTTCTGAGGAGTATTTCACGTTTAAAAGCAGTGGACACGTGAACTGGAAACAGAACTGTGTGACCAGGGGACGTTGAGAGCCTGACACACCCAGGATAGCAAAGTACCCAGGCGGAGGTTTGAGGTGGGCCAAACGAACCTGTTTTGGGGGGTGTAGGATTCCTCAGAAACAGCTGAAACATCTTATCAAGTGCAAGGCAGATGGTGTTTCAAAGCCTTAACTGAGAAATCACACAACAGGTTATTCTAGGTAACTCCTTCTAAGAAATGGGGACATTCAGCAGCAGGTTGAGTGGGACAGAAAATCCTGAGCTAACAGCAATGGCTTGTCTGGAGCCTGAGCAAGGGTCCTGCTCTCACAGACACTCGAGTCGTTCACAAAACCTCTTTCAGATACACAGTGGTTTTTCATGGCACCTGGGGTGATGCAGTCCACAGGCCATTTTCACTCCAGGGAAGTCAACTGTGGAATCACTTCCCAGCATCACAAGAGCCCAGTCATCTCACAGAAGCATTGCAGAGTTGTTCTCCCTCTCTTTACAAGTGATGTACAAATGACTCTCCTGTTGCATTATTACCACACCAAAATAGAACCCCAAGGAAATAATCACCACCAAATTCCTGCCTCCATTGGAGTTGTGATCCTGGATGCAGAGAAGCCCTGGGAACCATCTTGCATGGCATTTCAAATCTGTTTTCTGCAAGAACCTGACTTTGCCTCTAAAACAGATAATCTCTATGAGACTGTGATAATTCTGTGTTTTTCAATAAACATTAAAAATTTTTGGTAGTTTGCCTTTTTCTGTGAACAAACTATCTATTAAAAAAAAAAGGCCAGTTACTAGAGAGTTTTTTGTTTAAGTTTGGCTCCATGTAAGATTTGTGTAAGCTGAAAAATGACCCATTTAAATTGAATGTTTCCATACAAAGAGTTTTTGTTCCCTCAATACGGCGAGTGTCACTCTAGCCAAGCAAATCCAGTATTTCCTCACCCTGGAGCTAGAGCAGTACCACTGGGGTGCCCTGCTCTTCAGAGAGGAAGGGGCTGTGGTAGAAGAAATTGTATCCTAAAGCACTGAACTAGAGCTGCAGCTCCTCTGTTTCCACATTTCCCTTGCTATCTTTTTCTCCTCTTCAGCATAAGATCCAACAAAGTATCACATCCACTGAATATCCAGAAAATTTAATGTTTTATCAGGAAAAGGAAAGTTTCTCCACCATTTCCATTGAATTCACTGACTTTCTTGGGAGAAGAGGATGTCTGAACAAGGGTAGTGTATTGATTGAAAGAAAAATTAATTTTATTATAAAATTTCCCAAAAGCACTTTTCTGAAATATCTGGAAGTTCTACAGCACCGAGGAAGTCAGCATATTTTTAGAGCAGTTTAAGCCATAAAACAGATTAGCAGCATCCAAGGAAAGTAAGAGTAGCTGCTCTTTCAAAGTTTTTTCGAGTGATTAGACTAATTTTCAACCTTTCCTCTTTATGATTATTTAATGTCCCACCTTACTTCATAGTAGCAAACATCGTCTTTCTATTCAAAACTTTTGGTTTTCCTTCATTATTGATGCATTTCTCTCTAAAATACTGGATTTTTTTGTTTGTTTGTTTTGCTAAATGCTCCTATCAGAGAGATCAAAAGGCAGGAGCAGCTCCAAACAAGGATTCAGGTGGCTGTGCCAGTTCTCCCGAGTGCGGTGCCTTGTCACTGCTCCACTGAACATGTTCCCCACCTTGAGAGCCAAAGACAATTTTGAAATAAGGACTAAAGCTAGAAGACCAAACACATAAGGGGAAGGAAAGCCTTGTTCCAGAAGTTCCAGCACTTACTGGGATAAGTGAAATCAGAATTAGGCTCTCTGTATTATGATCTCTATGTTCTTTCCTATATTTATATTATCATGAAATGAAAATCAGCATGTGCTCTAACTACAACCTTATGTCAGAGGTAAAAGGAGGGGAGTAATCAAGTTTCCATCATTTTTATTTTACTTTTCTCCTATGACATTTGGGCTAACTGTTGCTTCTTTATTCACTGGACTGATTCCACTCTTTGTAAGATTATCTCTTAATGGGTTTTCCTCACCAAGATCTGAAGAACTGAATAAGAAAAGGAAACTAGTTCTAAATAGATCTCCTGATCAAAATTTTCTAATTTCTATTCTTATAGTTCCCTCTGGTTGTATCAGCACAGTAATTTTTTATGTATCTCTGGCTAACATAAATGTGTATTTGATTAACAGGTCATTCAACGAGCCCATAAACAAACTGGCATGCAGATTACTTATAAAGATAATAAAGTTCTTGAAAAACACATTTAGCAAGCGAGAACACCTCTGAACAAATAATAGCCTTCAAAATAATAATGTCTTCAAAACAACAAAGATCACTTTCAGTAACTTTCTTAGGAGCTGGTGGTTAAAAACACAACACTAGTGTGAGCACTGAACATAAAACCCAGGGACGTTGGCTTGCAACCTTTCTCAAAACTACCCTGCATTTGCATGTACAGCAGAACAGCTACAGGCACTCTGAAAAGGTGTTTCAAAAATCACTGCTCCGTGAAGTCATTGCTACCCATTGTTTAAGAAAGGGAATTTGGGAAGGAGTAAAAGCACTTTTTCACCAGATTATAAAAGAGAAGAATGAGTTTCCAGTTGCTGGAACTAAAAAGGGCACAGAAGTGCAAGTCCATGCAGAGGAGAAAAAACACAATTTTCCTTTGCAGAGAGGAAATTGTGAGCAGAAGGTGCTCAAGAAAATACTTCTATGTGAGGAAAGGTTTGTAGATAATCAACTTCTGTTTGCTGAATAGTGGTTGCTGACATATTTCCATGCAAGCCAATGTTGTTTTCACTGCTTGAGTGGCATAGCAATAATAAATACATTTATTATTCATTGAATGACATCAAAGCAGTTTAATATGCCTCAGCATTTCTGAATGACATTTGAATCGCAGCAATACAACACCCTTCTCACCTAATCTGCCATATTAAGAGCCAAAAATTACAGTTTGCAGTTTAGACTTTCAGTACTGGAAGGGGGAGGGGTAGTTTCTTTCAATGTGGCTTATAGATAATGTGCAATGGGAGAGCTGGCATTGAAGGGAAAGCAGGGTCTCCTCTTGCTGAAGCACGGATCAAAAAATTTGCATACAGAATGGAGAGTCAAACCCTCATAAAGAAGCTTTTCTCTAAAAATAAAATAAATAATAGAAATAAAATAATAGTTTGCCTTATATGCAGCTCAGTTTTCCCATATTTTAAAATAAGGTTAATAAAATTCACCAAGCTCAGAGGGCATAAAATAAGGTGAAATGAGGAACAGTATGTTTCTAAAGTGAAAGGAGATCCATAGATTGATGCTTTAATATCTGGGTGTGTTGTTTTCTGTGAGAGTTTGTGTTTTTCTTCTATGTACACATAGGAAAAATAAGAAAGGAAGGAGGAATCAGAAAGATTTACACCTGTGGACTTCTTTGCTTGCTGTTTGGAAGCAAGCCCTCACATTGCTGTCTGAACTGGTCACAGGGTCCCAACCTACGTTTGCTTGATGGAGAGCTCTGCATAGCATTTTCCTGAATGCTACTGCATGCCAAAGTAGACAGAAGATGATTTATGGACTTCACTGTTTATGGGGATAAA
>VXBZ01012308.1:858432-917356 GCA_013399135.1 Heliornis fulica
CCCGTTTGTCCAGCTGTATAAACCACTTTATGGATTTTCTGAAGATTCGAGAGGAAGAGATCCCTATGGGCACTTCTGTTCTCTAATAAACAAGTACTTATCTCTCTGGCATAGCCTGTCAAGTCCATCCTTCTGTTAGCAAGAGAGATCTCCATAAACATCTACAAATTCACATCCAACCTCCCCAAGTGACTTCAAGTCAATGCAACTGTTATTCCACAGACAATGTAAACACACTCTAACCTCTGCCCTCCCCCACTGGTCACACCACCACCTCACCGCTCCGTAACCCGAAGCGATACCGACACCGTGCCCAAAGCAGTTTTCTCCTCCCTGCATTCAGAGGGGGACCCTGCCCACCCGAGGTGTGCCACTGCAGCTCCCACCCGACGCCGACCCCACGAGCCCGGTCAGCAGCTCACGGCCAGCCAAAGGTCCATTTCAGCAGGGGCTGCATTGCTGGGCTTGGTAGCAATTTCAGCTGCATGCAACAAGTGCCTCTGCTAGTTTTCTTCTTTCACCATTATGCCATACTACCAGCAACTGCACTCAGAGGAAATAACTCAAACTCATTGCAAATGTATTTATCTAACACAATAAATAGATTCAACACGGAAAACATTCTTCTTGTCTCTGTTGTGGTTCACTTCTAGTTGCCAGGACCTCTTGAAAACCACCAGCAACACAAACCCATGCTTTTCAAATAAGTTAAACATTCCTGACAGGCCCCCCTTGTAGGGCAGCTGGGAGCACGGAGGACTGCTCCCTGTATAGCAGCACCGTTGCAGGCTCTCAGGAGCTCAGCACCGAGCTCATGGAGTTCCAAGCGTTCCTGTGGCTTTGCTGGAAGTTCAGCCCCTCCATAGCTGCTGTTTCAGGCTATTCCCTGGGTCGGGAAGAGCACTGAGCTGAGCAGAGCTTCTGTTCAGCAGGGTTCTGCAGCACGCTGCATTTCAGCAATTCATTATCAGTAAAAAAAAACCAAACGCATACCAAAAGAAATGAGGCCTCTGAGGCTGGAATCCCTCCTGCCAGCAACTGAAAATAAAGAGTGTTAAGCATCCACAGAGTCTCTTTGAGCAAGCCAGAGAGTATAGGATACGCTGAGTAAAAAGGACCCAGGGAACAACTCCTCTTGAAAGAGATGAAGAGGCAAATTGCAAATTTGTTCATCTTGGAAAAGGACTCTGATGCCTGAAAGCTGAGGGCTTTATATCTGTTTATGTAATGCTCTGCAGAAGGACCTTTGTGCCTGAAACCTGGTTTGCCACAAAGCCCAAACCGTGCCAGTAGGTTATTACCCACATCCCAGACACAGGCTGGGCTCCTCGTGCTCTTTTCAGAGCAGCTACTCGAGAGCAGAGGTGAGCTGAAGCCAGCAGCACTGGATTCAGACAGACACCCCACAAACTGGGAGCGGAAAGGTTTGTCTGGAAGAAGGTGATGCCAGCCAGGGAGCTGCACAGGTGTCACTACCACAGCCTGTGCTGACCAATGGTCACCCAGCTTGCTGGGTTGTTACTGGTCCCAGCGGGTAACTTCAGCCCACGCTACCAGAGCTCGGAAGTCAGCTCAGGGCTTCGGTGGGGAAAGCAGGAACCAGACTGCAGCTGTCTCCATGGCACACAGGGAGGGTGGTGAGGACAGAGGGCCTCATGTGTTTAACTGGCTCACTTCAGAAGCTGGTGCCCCAGAAGGCAGAGTATGAGACAGATGAAGCGGTGACTTTTCCAGAGCCCCAAATTAAACTCTGCCTCATGACTTTACATCTTGGGTAACTTGATTCAAATAAGGGATATTAAATCCCCAGTTTTAGCCATGTCTTAGTACTGCAATTGGAGTTCTTGATTTCAGCCAACACAGAATCACCAGGATGGAAAAGACCATCAGGATCATCAAGTCCAATCATCCCTGTCCTCTCCCTATCCCTGAGCACCTCTGTTACATACACCCAGGAATGGGGACTCCACCACCTCCCTGGTCAGCCTGTGCCACATCCCAACAGCTCTTTGGGGGAAGAATTTCTTCCTAACATCTAATCTGAACTTGCCCTGGTGCAGCTTGAGGCCATTCCCCTTGTCACATCACCTGTCACTGGGCAGAAGATACCATCACCCACCTCTCTCCAACCTCCTCTCAGGTCATTCCAGACAGGGAGAAGGTCTCCCCTCAGCCTCCTCTTCTTCAGACTAACTCCCCCTCCCAGCTCACTCAGCCGCTCCTCAGAAGGTTTGTTCTCCAGACCCTTCCCCAGCCTGGTTGCCCTTCTCTGGACCTGCTCCAGGACCTCAATGTTGCATTTGCACTTCCTCATTTTCTTTTAAAAACTGGTTTTCTTTAAATGGCTGGTACCCTCTGGCCACTACTTCTTGCTAAGCAGGAGAAAAACACTGACCACAGACAATTTAAAAGCAATATATAGTTTAGGATTCCTGGTTGCATTTATTCTCAGGTTTCAATTCAATCCACAACAGCATTAGAAAACATCAAATGATAACATTTCTTGGTTATAGAGCTCCATATTTTGTACTGGGGCTTGGCCAGGCAGCTCCCGAAGGGAAATCAGAAATCAATCAAAAGCGTATTAAAATTGCATTAAGTGTGCTGAGGCCATAAGGAAAGCAAAGTTATTTGAAGCCTATTTTATATTTAAAGCTAATTGGGTCTCTCAAGCAGCAGCTGTTTTGCCTTTGCAGAACTAGTGCCTGGCAGGGGCAAGCGGTCAGCAGAGCTGGACACCCCATCAGCACCAGAGGCAAACCCCAGAGCCACCCTCCCAATGCTCACAGCTCCCAACTAATCCCTGAAAATCTATTAACCAAGGTGTCAATCCTACCAGCTGACCCAAGGGGTGCTCAGCTGCCACCTGGGACTTCTGTTCCCACAGTATTTATTTCACTGATACAGTTCCTGTGCCTACCCCAGCTCTGCTACAGCTGCCAATTAGATAATTTGGAGTGGAGGAAAAATTGGAAAGCACAAATCTGTAATTAAAACTTCATGGAAAATGAAACACACATGCAACAGAAACCACCAAGGTGAAGATGTTCTTGGGAACAAGGGGATGCAAGGAGGAGGAACAGCTCACAACAGATTTGTGTGGGGCAGCATGGTGCCAGCACCCCATCATATTCCTCCTGTACTGCCAGAGCCTTCAATCAATCTCAAAATTCCAGAAATTATTTCTTTCATTGTCACTAAGCAGCAACCATGTGGGCATCCTGAACACAAGCTGAAATCAAGCTGGAGAAATGGCCTCCTGCCTTCCTGCTTAAAACCCAACCCTATGGGAACATCACCTACCAGCTCAGTGCCTCTTAGCAAGGTCACTACCTTGACCCTGAACAGCTCCTGAAAGAGCATTTTACTACAAGTTAGTACTGACTGGCTAAGGAGGAATGATGAATTTTGCTGACCCAAATGTTTTCATCACAACTGGTTTTATTTTTCCCTGTTATTGAATACGTTTCCAATTAGAAACTCTGCAGAAAACTATTTTTGGTGAAGAACGCCAGCATTTCACATGGAAAATCCATTGTTTCCTTTAAATTCTGAAATACACTTCAGGGTTTTATACTTGTTTTTCTTTTGACAATTGTACCAACAGTGTAAATTATATCCAACTTTTTCAGTAGACACCAACCAGATGACACTTTGACTTTAAGAAAAGACATCTCAAACAGTACCAAACAGATGCTGTCCCTTAATTTTTGTACCAGCAAGACAACACAACCAGGTGGAGTATTATCAGGAAGTATGATCATAGAATCATAGAATGTTTTGGGATGGAAGGGACATTAAAGATCATCTAGTTTCAGCCACCCACCATGGGTAGGGACACTTCTCGCTAGACCAGGCTGCTCAAGGCCCCAGCCAACCTGGCTGTGAATACCCCCAAGTAGTGGGCAGTCACCATCCTCAGAGTGAGGGACTTATTCCTAACATCCAATCCACACCTACCCCCTTCCAACTTAAAACCATTCCCCCTCATCCTATCACTACAGGCTCTTCTAAAATGTCCCTCCCTATCCATTGTATGTATGGCCACCCTTCGATAAAGCAGGGTGACACAAGCACCACACCCCTCCAGCCCTCCCAAGACATTTCACCCAACATCTCGGCATTACTCACAGTTTGGGGTTGCTGTGCTCAAGTGTGGGTCACAACTTGGGACAAAATACCCAGCCAGCAAGAAGGATGTTCCAGGCAAGCACTAGAGTCTTGATTTCCGGAGTCTTGGTTTCCAGAGTCTTGATTTTCATTTAAATGGACAGTTCCCTTTCCTCTGACCAGGAATGCAGCATCTCTCTTCCTACACAACACTGTGTGACTCCAAACAAGTCTTCCCAGGGAGCTGACAGAGCAGAAGTATTTTATTTTTCTTCCAGGTCTCTGAAGTTCCAAGAGGAGCTCATCATCCTACACACAGGTCACAAACCTGGTTCTACAACAGGGCAGAGGAAAAGGATTTGGTAGACTGATTTTTGATTTTTTATTTTTACTGGAAATCAGGATATAAGCAAACTAAGGAAAACAGATTTAAATCAAATTAACACCCCTTAGCAGCAGAGAGCCATGCTCAAAGCTAACTGCAACTAAAGCCTCCAGAAGCAAAGCTCTTAGCAGAGTAGGTCAAAGCAATTGAAATGGCACTTCAACAAATTACCTTGTCTAAGCCCTGGTCCACATGCAGAACTTCAAGGCCCAAACTGAAGGTCACTTCTTGTCCCAGAATTTCATCTTTCCAGCTGCACACCTACCCTGGGAAGCACATTCCTCCAAAAGACAAAGAGAATGACTATGACCTTCAATTTAAAGCCATGGGGTGCAAAGTGATCACAGCTGTCCCTGTGGAGGTGGGGCAAGCAGGAGCTGACCAGAGCACCTGTCTCTTTTCCAGAACTTGTGTTGGAGGCTGTTACCTCCCCAGGCAGTGGGTGCTGCTGTGGCTGGAGTGCTGCTAGTCTGATGCTAAAGCAATGCTATTTTAGGACAGCTCTGCACGTTGTGGTGCTGATATACCCTTTATCTGCCTCCCCTCCCGCCACACAGGATGAGGATCAGGAGTGCTGGTGGCTCTGGTCTCACTCAGATGGGTGAGGGCAGCCTGGATATGGAGCCTCCTACTCCCCAGCACCCACCTGAACAAAGCCCACTACCTTCTCCTGGAGGTGAAAAGAAAGTGGCCTTGGGCATAAAAAAAAGTTTCTCTCCCGTTTTAGCATCTCCTGGCTTCTTGGCTTCCATCCATGCAGCAGGCAGCAGATGTCTCTGAGCTCTGTCTCAAGCAAGGATTTGGACTTTCTCCAGCTCACCTCTGAAACCAGCTCTCAGAGCTGTAGCTGAGCTCCTTTCCAGAAAGCCTCCAACTTCTGGGAACCTGGAAATTCTCTGGACATCCCCAGACCAGAGAAGCTCAGTCCTGTCCCCTGTGGGGTCGCAGGGGGTGCCTCACACACATCCCCACCATGGTGTAGGGGTGCTGGGACAGACACTGGGAGCTGTGGTCTGGGAAGAGAAAGTGTAGCCACAGCAGATGCAAAACTGCTCTGCTCTCTCGGGGCTGGGGCTGTGGGTGACAGACCCACTCTGGGCCAGGATCCAGCTTGGGGACATTCTCCTCTGGATGCCCCTCACACATTGCATTTCCAACACATCAGGTACAGCAAGGTGTGATGTGGATGTTGCTTCTACAGAGAAATTTCTCCACTGGATTAAATGTTTTCTGTGTCCTCCTGCTGCTGGCAGGAGTAACTCCAGGCTCTGCCCAGAGGAACTGCACACGTTATTTCTAAATCCAAGAGGGAAGGTGTCAACTTTCAGTTGTCTGCTGAGGTCAAAAGAAAGCACAAACCATCCCATAAATTGACAACCAAGTCAGAGTGTGTTAAATAAGTATCTGCTTATTAGTTCCACTTTCACAAGAACTTGAAGGGGAAATAGTTTTTCCTTGATAAACAACAACGAGCCACTGTTTTCCTGGCCAGGTCATTCCTCCTGATAATAGTAGAATGTCTTGGGCTAAAAATTTAAATTAATTTTGGGATGATCCTCTGAGTATCATTCTTTAAAGGGACTATTATTATTGTGCACTGGAAGAGAGCCTGTTTCAGTGAGCATGCCCCATTAGCAGTGATTTATCTGCACTGCCACATTTTGTCATTAATCTTCATGTTAAATTAATTTTTCTCTCCCGTGTGGCCAAGAGATTCACATTCCCCATCAGCACCCCGTGCTCCCCAGGACGGCATCAAGCACCTGCATGGCCCACACCAGCACAAAAGCTACCTGGCAGACCTTGAGAGGAGGAAAGCAGCAACCCCCGCTCATCCTGCTGTCACTGCATGAAGCCAGCAGCATCATCAGGCTCTTCACTTTGAGGACCAAGCAAATATTTAACAAGTTCCCTTTACACTGTACCAGAGTTCATTATCCGGTCTCCTGAGCTCCTTCAGTCAGAAATATCCTCTAATTGATGTGATTTGGCACTTGGCCACAGAGTTAAATTGATTTGTAGACCAGCAGGAGACAGCAGTTGCCCTTTACACTTGAGAAAAGTGGCATGTGGTTTTGTTTACCTCTTGCTGCAAGGGGATGCCAAGGCAAGAGATGCCTTTTAGGAGTTTGGGAAGGGGGTCTGCCTCCTCAGAGTCCTCTGTTAGGTGACAAGTTGTGATTGACACCACTGAGCGCTAGGGAATGGCTCCAGCCATGACGTTCACCCTTCCTCCTTTAGCCCAGGGAGGCTGGTGAACAGGGTGAGAGAAATGGGGGATTCCCTTGTCTAAAACCAGGGTGAGATGCACAAGGTACCTCCGTGTTCTCTTTTGAGGGCAGCCCAAACACAGGCTCCCTTTTCAGGGCTGGCATTGATCTCTCTTCTGGGGCACAGCGAGTCGCCTCAGCTTGTGTAAGGACAGGAGGAGTGCTCCCAGGACACAAGGAGCAGCCGAGGCTGCTCCCTGTAGGGGGTTATTTCCAGGAACTCATTGTGCTGCGGTGTGTGGGCTGGACTCCAGAGCCTGCAGAGATGTCCTAAGATGTGGGACTTTAGTGATGAGCCTTTTTGGTCACCATGAGTTAGTGGTTGGTGGGTTGTTTGGGGGTTTTTTCCTATGGTACAATTTCTGTTTTCACTATTTTAAAAGGTTGCTGCTTTGTCTGGTGCTTTCCTGGGTTTGCTCTCCTGTAGCTTTCAGTTATATTGATCACCACATTTGCAAATTGCATTGTTGCAAATCAGTTTAGGACATAGTCATGTAACACACTCAGCACAGTCTACAAGTTTTGGGTATCCACATGCAACTTGCCTTCACAGTGTGAACACAGTGAAGAAAATAAGTCAGCATGAAACCTCAGCTGCTGTCTTCAACCTTGAATGCTAAATATTGAAGTTTACTTGAAAGCCTATTTATAATTAGAAATATAATATGGAAGTTAAGAATCTCACTTTCCATTTCAATCATTCTTACTCTGAGAACTTTAACATAGCTTTGAAATCCTCTTCTTATCACACCAGAGCACCCCATTCATCTTTAAAAGATTTATTGATATTTAAAAATAGCATGATTCCAATCACTTATATAAAAATAGTATATCTGAATGAAGTGCCTCTGTTGGAGGCACTGGGGAGAGATCTTCCTCCTGAGACATCACCTTCCTCCAGCCATCATGGACCTGACAGTGCTGGAAGGATTTTTCCCGAGCACTGGCCGAATCCCACGCGGAAGCCGTTGCCCTGGCAGTAACCTGGAGCCAGAAAACAACAAACAGCTTGTTCTGTAAGGACAGCGGGGTTTTACCAGGAATAAAAGTAAATACAGGATTAAACAGACCAAAACTGAGTGGGAACATTTCAGAAGAGCAATGAGGGGTAACAAACCAACCCCTGGAAGGGTTCAAGTAAGCCAGGAATATGGAAAAGGAAGCACAAAGCATTCAACACAACAATCTGTGAGTTTGTGAACTGATTAAAGGGCAAATGGGATGTGCAACCCTTGGGTTTTCAAACCCAACCTGCAGCATCATCAATCTAACTGGCAAGCTGGTTCGTTACCTGGCCCAGCCTAGCAATTAACAAAGTAAACCTGGATTCTCTGTCAGCAGGAATAGGGCTGCTCATGGCACTGCAGGTGTTCAGCCAGAAAGATGATCATCACCCCCCTCAAGCAGCAGGACCAACCCCTGCAGTGTCACAGAATGCTTTGGGTTGGATCTGAGTGGAGATATTCACGTGTCTGTGAAGGTAGTAGTCACAGCACCCCTCTCTGCCACAGGCCAGCCAAGCTGCTCCAGAAACAGCACCTCTGAGCAAAGCTGTGGATGAAAGAGGGGAGGGGACACAGCCAGAGGCTTCTGGCCCATCAGAGATTTTTCTGTGAAGAAACAGCTGAGGAGACCTATTGTAACTCTCACTGCAACAACAGATCAGAGGAAGGACATGGGTGGCACATGCTGTATTTTAAGGGCTGATTTCATAGTTAGAGATGGATTTTCCTGAAATAACAGAATACCTCATCTTTCCTCCATGTGACAAAATCCATCTGCCTTTAGGAAGCCAACAGGGAGTCGAACAAAATAGACCTTAACCCTAATTCCCACCCTTAGCCGGAGCAGTGCAAGCCTCCTCTGAGGAAGAGGAAGGTGGGTGTGCTCGGGCTGCAGGGCAGCCTAAGTTACTGCATCACGAGGACAGACCCTGCCAGCTCTAACCCACAGCACAGCTCTCACAGCCAGCCTGAGATGAAACTTTTCCAAGGACAGCAGTGTCCACCAGTGCTTGTGTAACAGCCTGCCCGCAGACACCCTCCGCCGGGTAATCCTCCTTGGTAAGCAATACTTGGGTCAGACACCGGCTCTGAGGCTTGGCTGAGGTTCCATTTGTCTCATTAGGCTTCGTTGCCAGCTTTCCTTTGAGCGCCGGTTTATTATTTCAGACCAGTTTAGTTATCTCTGCTGTCAACTACGATTTAGAGCAGTACCAAGGAGCGGCACATTTAACAAAGCAAGCTCTGTGCTGGCAGCAGCACCGGCCTCAGACGAGAGCTTGAGGCTTCTGCAGCCAGCGGCAGCACGCCATCAGCAGACCTTCCCGTGCAGTGCTCCCTCCCCAGGACACACTTCTCAGGGAAAAGAAAAAAATAAAATGATATATTTCTCTCATTTTATGTGTTAGGGCTCTGAAATAGCTCCCACAAGGGGAGCAAGAACATGAAGTTGAAATAGGAGACTAGGAATTATGGGTTGGGTACTTGGCGAGAGCTAATGGCACAGCCTCTGGAGAGGATGCAATAGCTCTAGCCCTGCCTCGGGGGTGCCCTAAGGCTCTGGCCCTGCCATACATCACCAAACAGGAGCAGATCCCAAACTGTCCCAGAGGACAGCCCCAGCAGCACCTGGCTCTCACAGATGCCTCCATGCCCTAATCGCTGTAAACACAAACTGCTGCTAGTGTAAAATAGCACAGCAGACTGACTAACATGTGGCTGTCCCATGGGGGTTACCTTAATCCAGCCTAACTGTGCCACCACACCATCTTTAAAGACTAAAGGCATCCTGGGTTTACAGTATTTATTTCAGTCACATAGCTTGTTCTGGGCAGGAAGAACAACATGGGTCATGATCTAGTCCCATTTGTCCCTTGGCTGGCCACCTCATGCCAGCAGCTCCCACCATGTGAGGTGCTCATTGCTGGAAAGGATGTCAGCACGTGACACCAAAGGGACTTCCATAACACCCAACTGTGCCCTAATTTAGGGCTCATGGCATATTATTGGCAGGAGATTTGCTACTCTGGAGAGCAATGTGACTCTCTCAATGGATGGGGGAAGAGTCTCTTGCACAGGTATGTAGCCACATACCAGCAGCAGACCTTCATGTCCTTCAGGTTGCTGCATAGGCATCAGACCCTCACATTTTCTCTGCCCTAAGTTGCATTTATAAGTGTTTTCTCATCATTTGAGGTGTTTAGTTAGAGAACAAGAAAACAGGTTATCACAGATCACATCAGCAGGATGGAGTTGCTCAGAGACAGGTGTGGCACTGGCTGGATCTCATCCAATGATGCCCAACTTCCCACAAGATATTCTCTAAAAATTCAGTAGGTGACACAGCAAAGATGTAAGCAGGCTTGAATCAAAAGTTTCTCATGGCTTGTTCTTGCCAAGTATTTGCCACCTCAAAGCTGGAAAGGAGTTGACAAGATGAGAGGAAAAGAAAAAATAGATTTGCTTTAGACTACTCTTCTGATTAAAAAGAAGCAGGAGTGGAATTCAGATCACAAAACACCATGGTAGATTTTAATTCATAAATTCCTTAGTTTCTCAAGTTGAAAATTAAAAGCATGGCCCAGCATGAAAGAGCTCTCAGCACAGCCCTGTTTGGAGGGGAGCTGCTCAGCTGTGCTAGCAGGCTTCATGCTGTTTCCCACATACTTGATTTGCAACACACTTCATTCAATATGCTCGTGTTACAAATGAAATATTATTTGCAAAATAACTTTTTTCAGCATTTCCCAGGCTCCACTCCACATGCAAACATGGACTGTGGTGGCAACAACATGTCAACTGCTTCTAGTCCCAGGATATTTTTGCCCATAAAGGCAAACCTCCCCCCATCATCTCTCCCACACATAAGAGGATCATGGACTCCTTAGCTAAGGGAATAATCTAATCCAGAGAGCATGTATTGAAGGGAAATCCCTTTCCACCTGCTTTTTCCCCCTGACAGGTGTGATGGAAACCAGTGTGCTAGCGTGGCAGGTTGGCACAGCACGGCCCCCCTCCCCGCCAGGCGCTCCCGCTCCTGGCTCGCGCTGTGGAGACGCGTCGGTGGCGCAGGGCAGGGGCAGTCGTTCGCCTGTTACCTGTCAAAATGATTTCATCTCCATCCTGCAGGAATTTACGAGACTGTCCGCTGCCAAGAGGGATTTCTTTTGTTCCGTTCCAGGACAGCTCCAGCATGGAGCCGAAGCTCTCTGGCTCCTGCAGCAAGAGTTCACAAACAAATAAACTGCTTTTTAGTATCTGTCCTACTGTTAAGCTACTTGCTGCTGGAAGTAGACACATAAATGCCTTATCCCTACAGAACAGAGTTTTGCTGTTGATTTAATTTGTGGATACACTGATTTGTTTCCCTGCCTTTGTGCTTTAATTGCTTGCAGTGGTGTTTACAGCCAGTGTCTGGAGCGTCTAACGCAGTGCTACACCCTGTACCAGTAGCTCAGGACTGCTGCAGCCAGAGTGGAAACACCGAGGGCACTCCTCAAACCCAGTGCTTTTATGTAGTTACCTCTCAGGGTTTAATTTACTTTTGGTCCTTCAGAAAAGCAAAGCTGACAAAGGTTTGTAAGGCTTTAATGTCAGTCTGCAATAGAAGTTCAGAATCATAGAGTGTCCTGAGTTGGATGGGACACATGGGGATCATCGAGTCCAACTCCTGGCTCCACACACGACCAGCCAAGTCAGAGCACAGGACTGAGCACACTGTCCAGATGCTGCTTGACCTCAGTCAAGCTCAGTGCTGTGACCTGGGGAGCCTGTTCCAGTCTCCAACCACCCTCTCAGTAAAGAACCTCTTCCTGACATCCAATTTAAACCTCCCCTGTTACAGTTTCATGCCAATCTCTCGGGTTCTATCATTAGTCCCCAAAAAGAGAAGACTGGCACCTGCCCCTTCATTCTCTCTTGTCAGGAAGCCACTGACCACCATGAGGTCTCCCTCAGCTTCCTCTTCTCCAGGCTGAACAACCCCAGGGACTTCAGCCTCTCCTCATAAGACTTCCCCTCCAGACCCTTCCCCATCCTCATTGCCCTCCACCTCACCACTTCTTAGTGTAATACCAAAGCATCAGCCCAGAATGCCTAGGAAAGAACTGCCAATATTTTCATGGTTTCTCAAATCAAACAGGGCTTAGGCCCAAAGCTCTGCTTGGTTGGTTTGGGATTGCTGACCAGTTCTCACTGACTATTGTTATTTAAACACTTACGGGTCCACTGATCGTTCCAGATGCCAGGAGATCTCCAGGTCTGAGGTTGCACCCGTTGATCGAATGATGAGCCAACTGCTGCTTCATGGTCCAGTACATGTGCTGGAGGAAGGAGGAAGAAGAGGCTAAAGCAATGAGGGAAAAGTGTCTCTGGCACACCATTAGCCTATGCAGAACATATCATGACCTCAGGATGATCCTGATAAGACTGTCCCTAAAGAAAATCTCCTTAATCAGGAACTTAAGCACAGTTATGCAGTGCTGCTTTCTCAGTAGTTACTGTGCCCTGACTGGTTGCTTTCTAAATGATGACCAGGAGCTGCTGTGTGTGTATAACACATGTACTTTAATAGGATTTAGTCCTGTAAAATTTCTCTTATTTGAGCTGGATATCAATTCTCCTTTTTTCTCCTCTTTAAGGCCAGCACTGCTAAACCAGGATCCATTGTTAGGTCCAGTATTTTAATGGGTTTATAGAAAAATCTCCTTATTACTGATTTGCTGACTACTGATTCACTGATTAAGGTAATTACTGTGCAAAGAACCCAGTGTGAATATAAAATTGATTGAGAAATCCTGAAGCTGGTACACGTACCTCCTCGCTTTGGTCAGCCCATAGGCACTGAGCCCTGATGCCACCCACATCGGGGCTGGGGCAGACCCGGGCTCAGAGAGGAGTCACAGCAGTGAGTCTGCAAACTGCAAAGCTTTCTGCTCTCACTGCTCCCTGCCACACGTGGTGCTCTGGGCACACTGGGCTGAGCAGCAGAAAGAGCTGCCCCTTCATCAGTGCTCCAGCATTCCGACCTCTCCATCTCAGGAGAGGGATCAGCTAGCAGCACCCTCTGCTCTTCTCCCTCTGTCCCCCACACAAACATGTGCCAGGATGACTGGCCACTAAAGCAAAAGCCAGTGTTTGAAGTTCCCTGAGGCTGGAACTGATGGCATCAGCAAGATTTCAAACAAATAAAAGATACGGGAGTCTTACCTTGAAATTGGACCTGCATATAGTAGTTGGCGTGCTCATTCCTTCTCCTGTGGAAAATAAAACACATGAAACAGGGAAGCAATTTGTTTGAGTTGGATGAATGATGTTGGAGTCTTTTGATTTTACAGATGGACAGAGACTTCTTTTATCATTGCAAACCCCAGCAGGATACAATAACAACATTTTTATTCTGATATGAAGGCCAGCACTTCACAGAGAACAAGCACGTGGATGGCACTGGCGTAGCATCAAGGAGCCCATCTCCTATCTCTGCTCCACTGTACCTTGAGCTGGGTTAACATCTGGATCTCACATCTACTCTTTCCATGCCCTGCTTACACCTGCCCATCCAGGCAGACCTCCTCATCATAAGCTGATCATCTGGGAGACATTCCCACCCTCACACATCCTGCAGTAGGCAGCAGGAAGAGCTTTGCCTCTTTCTCTGACAGAGCCAGACTGGGCAAAGATGGGAAAGGAGGACCACAGAGCCAAGAGCAAACTGTCTGAGGTACAGTGGCGGTTCAGCCTTCCTGAGCAGTCAATTTCCATACCTTTCCACAGGGCATTTCCATACCTTTAATAGCAACAAAGAGCTGGATGTCAAAGGTGTAGGGTTCTTTGTCCTGAAGGTAGGGCAGTGGCTTGGGATCCTGAAAACATATAAAAGGCACCAGAGTTTAAACAAACAGGAAGGAAACATTCCACGAGCCATCCCAGCGATGCTTCGTTTAACCAGGCCGTGCTGCACACCCCGTTCACTTCACTGTCGTTACTGCTCAGATTGCTGCTTGTCTTGCTCCCATGCACACATTGTCCATGACCAGCCTGAGCAGATGCAACTTGGAGAGCAGTGCAGGTGAGAGGGACCTGGGGATCCTGCTAGACAGCAGGATGACCATGAGCCAGCAATGTGCCCTTGTGGCCAAGAAGGCCAACGGCATCCTGGGGTGTATTAGAAGGGGGTGGCCAATAGGTCAAGAGAGGTCCTCCTCCCCTTCTAGTCTGCCCTGGTGAGACCACACCTGGAGTATTGTGTCCAGTTCTGTGCCCCTCAGTTCCAGAAGGACATAGAACTCCCTGAAAGAGTCCAGCGCAGGGCAACTAAGATGATTAAGGGGTGGAAACACCTTCCTTATGAGGACAGGCTGAGGGAGCTGGGTCTCTTTAGCTTGGAGAAGAGGAGACTGAGGAGTGACCTCACTAATGTTTATAGATATGTAAAGGATGAGTGTCAGGATGATGGAGCCAGGCTATTTTCAGTGTTGGTCAGCAATAGGACAAGGGAAAACGGTTCCAAACAAGGGGAAATGGTTCCAAGCTGGAACATAGAAAGTTCCATCTTAATATAAGGAGGAACTTTTTCACTGTGAGGGTGACAGATCACTGGAACAGGCTGCCCAGAGAGGTTGTGGAGTCTCCTTTCTGGAGACATTCAAGACCAATCTGGACACATTCCTGTGTGATCTAATCTAGATGATCCTGCTCTGGCTGGGGGGTTGGGCTAGATGATCTTTAAGGTCCCTTCCAACTTCTAACAATCTGTGATCACACAATCTGATCCCTTTTTCTGCATGTGGGCTCTGACAGCCCTTTCCATCATTATGGTGTGGCTGTTCATCCACAGCACAGTGCCTTGTGTCCTAGCACCTGTGCTCTGTGCCTGCCCTGAGGAGACTGAGCTCTCTGCAAGACTCATTATCATGTTTTCCATCCTAGCTAAATCTCTACATAATGCAGACAACTGGAAGTGCTTGAACAAAGTGTTTTGGCTTGAGTCCACTCTCTCCACTGCTTGCTGGATGCCAAACCCTAACAAGAAGCTCTCTTTTCTGGGTGTTTTAGGGGAGATGGTTTCTCTGCCCTGCTCAAAGAGGCAGGATGACAGCTCAGGGCACCACATGCCAGTGTCATCAATGCGCATTTGAACTCTGAGAACTGTGTTTGGAAGCAGGGTCACATTTGTAAACTCTATGAAGAAGCTGTTTGGCATTGATACAGCTCTGTGATTTTTACGTACTGGACCTACCAGTTCTGCTGAGATTTTTCCAGCACTGTTTTTCCTTTATTTCAACCCTTACTTTTGCTAACCTGGACAGGGTTTGGCAACACAAATGGCATGAGAGCTTCCATGGTGACAACCCACGGAGAGATGGTTGTGCCAAAGCTCTTGCTCAGGAATGGACCCAGAGGAACATATTCCCATTTCTGGATGTCACGGGCTAGGAAGAGAAAATTCAAAGCAATATTGTCAGACATATCCTAGGAGTTGCACAGCCAGTACATATGTGAAAGACTTACATGGCTTGGAAATGTTCTCACCACTCTTTTCTAGCCATTGTACCAAAAATCTCAATTAATCCATCCCTTTCAGACCCTCAAACTAATTTTCTTACACCAGATAGATTAAGGGAGAAAAGTCAGAAATAATCATGCAAGCCAGCCCATTCCCATATAACCAGTATTTTTATCCCCAGGTTAGCTGATGCCATCACACCCAGCTAACGATCCATGGGAGCTGCAGGGCCAATTTTGCCTAGTTAAATCTATGCAGACACTAAGGGATTTGTGATCACCAAATCCTTTTCCCACTCCTGACACTGAAATCAATCTGCTGTTGGAATCACCATCCTTAGGGCACCTCCATCCCTGCCCAGGAGATACTAGACTGGTATTAGCTCCTTCCTAAGTAGATAAATCTTCACTAGGCAGTAATTTCCACTGATTGATGGAGGATGGATTGAGATAGAGCCTGAGAAATGCAGACAGCATTTAATTTCCATCCCTTTCGACCATACCTTGTGGCTTCCATGATCACTACTGCACTGTTAAGATAAACTTAGCCCTATCTAAGGTCTCCCGTGACACTGTAACCCCCTCTCCAGGCAGATTCTCGCAGCACCGATTACCACTCCAGTCGTTCATAAGGACCATCCCAAAGATGTGCTCCTGGGCTCTGCTGACAGGAATCGGCTCCCCATACTTGTTTCCAGGACCTACAAAAAATGCCTGCAATTGAAAAGCAAAACCTTGATGAAGGAAGTTTTTGAAGCTGGAAATCTTTACTGCACAGAGGATTACACACACAAGCAACAGAGGTTGGACAATCTGGATGATTTTGCATCATTTCACATTCAAAATTACACAAAACCCATGGCCTGCTCCCTCTTTCTTCACACACACCCCTCCCCCCCGAAGCTGGTTGGTTTGAAATGCTTAAAAGCACCATGTTGCTAACAGGGGCATGATGTGGTCAAAAGGCAGGAGCAGAAACAGTCCCCTCCTAAGCACAATCCAGATGCAGAACAGGTTTGCCCACTGAACAGACTCTGTGTTCTGCAGACAGTGGAGAGGGAAGAGTTTCAGGTCAACCAGTGGGATGCAGAAGGTGGCTGGAGGCTGTCATGAGGGTGGGGGAGAGGTGGCAAGTGGAGAGACTGAATGAAGCAGGTCATGAACTGGCTGCCTGCACTTGTTCCTTTAGAAAACGTACAGCCCAGACACACAGCAGAGAATCTACAAGGAATCTCAGCTGTCTCTTCCCACAAACAATATGGAAGCTTTTTCTTCTAAAGCCTCATCAGTCTAAATCCGCTCTCCCAGCTGCCAGCAGTAAAACTCTGGCTGCAAAGCAGAGGTACGGCAGCACTTCATGTACCCCACTTTATGGGGCTGTCTCCTACTTTACAGCATTGATCTGCAAAGCATACAGCAGTGAAGGCTTTCAGTACCATGCCCCTTAATATTAAACTTCTCCTATTTGCTTTTTAAAGGGCAGAGATGGGGGATGAATTCTATAAATATATATAAAGTCATACAAATGAACAATCCTATAAAGGCCTCCCTTCTGGACTGCATTAAGCCATGAGTAGATGCATCTTCCAAGGATGTTTTGTTACAACACCCACAGCACAGGTTTCATCTTTTCCAGCCATTTTGAACTGCACTTTCACAAACTCACAGCTCCCTCTGCTCTAGGCTCAAGGCACAATCTGTACTCCCAAAATCCCCAGCCTCCATTAAAAGATCCTGGTTGCTGTGCAAAGGTAGCTGCTAACCAGGTAGCAGGTTGTGGAGCCTGATAAAAAGAATTACACCTGCTTGCTTCCAGACCACTGCACTGGTGCTCAGATTGGGCCAAACAAGCTGTTTCCAGCCTTGAAGTTACACTAGCAAGACACTCAGCAAGGTAATGCACCCTACAACCCCTCAGCAGGGAAGGTTTCCCCCACAGAAATCTTATTGCCTGATGCTCAGAGAGAAACCCAGGAATGGACCTTGTGAGATATTCATTTCAGAAGCAGCTAAAGTAACCTTTTCATCCTTCCTTTCTTTATTTTAATGTCTTTCAAGCAGCAGGGAAAAAGCCCATCTTACCATTTCTAGCTCGATGTCCAGACGCTTACAAGCTCCAAACACTGGTGGTTTATCTGTGGGTGGAAGAGAGTATTTTCAGACAGGGAGGAAGGTAGGGAAATAAAAGGAACAGCTAGTAGAAACAGAGGAGCTGGTGCTGCCTAGCACAAAAACACACAATGAACTTAGCTAGGGGCTTTTTTTCATGCCCTGGTCCCAGGCTGAGCTTTAGACAAAGCTTCCCAGAACCTTCCTCTCTGCTACTCTATAAAGTGGAGGAAAATTTTAAAAAAGAAGTCACAATAAAAGCCTACCATGGACTCACCATTGTCAGGTCTCATTTGTCCCACAGGTCTCCGGATGGGAGTCCCAGACACCACAACAGACGAGGCCCGGCCATGATAACCAACGGGCAAGTGGAGCCTTGTGAAAGAGCATCATGAAGCATGAGTTAGCTGTGCAGCCATCACAATTCAAGCAGCTTTTTGGGGTGGAAGCACCATGGGGGTGTGAGGTACAAGGCAAGTGCTCTGATCAATGGGCACCTTACTTGCTCTGAGATAAAAATGCAGACATATTATAATCCAAAGCCATGTTGCTTTGTAAACACACTTCTGTACTGCTGCTCCACTTAATTCCTTGGAACTTGAACCCTGCTCTCTCATCACTCAGCAAAAAACCACATTTCTTAGGAAGAGCTGTCTTTGAACCAGAGGGCTGTGCTGTAGTCAGTGTATCTGCTGCCACAAAACGCTGCACAGACTCAGCTAAAGCCAGGGAAATGTGGATTTCAGTTCTGTTATCAAGCACCTGACAGTACAGATTCTCATCTGCTGTGAACTGAAATCAATGTTTTACTGAAAGGTTACTCAGATCTTAAAAAAATTACATGTGCATACAGATGAACATGTAACATAGCTCTGCAGCAGAGAAAAACCCGATCTACCCACCAGTTAGGCATCAAAGCGTTCTCCTTCCCCCTGAACATGATCCCAACGTTTGTGGCATGTTGGCGTGACGAGTAAAAGTCAGTGTAATCTCCTGAGTGGAAAGAAATTATAAAATAGAGATCATTGTTAGGAAAGTCCCTGTCTGCTGGGACTAGAGTGCATGGTATGCTGCTGGCAAGGAAAGCAGCAGAAAAAGAGACGGTGAGAGTGACAGAGGTACATAGCAACTTTTAATGATATTAGTACAGGGATGCAATTAACAGTGTAAGGTGGGTGAGTAGCACAGATCATGAAGTTACCACAGAATCACTTGGGCTGGAAGAAACCTTTAAGGCCATAGAGTCCAACCACAGCCTAACCCTGCCTAGTCAACCTTTAAATCACATCTTCAAGCACAACAACTACTCAGGATGTTGACTCCACCACTGCCCTGGGCAGCCTGTTCCAGTGCTTGACAACCCTTTCAGTACAGAAATTTTTCCTGATATCCAACCTAACATCTCCCCTGGCGCAATTTTAAGCCATTTCCTCTTGCATTATCACTTGTTACCCAAGAGAAGAGACAACCCCCACCTCTCTGCACCCTCCTTGCAGGTATTTGCAGAGAGCAATAAAGTCTCCCCTCAGCCTCCTTCTCTCCAGATTAAAAAACCCCAGTTCCCTCAGCTACTCCTCGTAGGACTTGTGCTCCAGACCCTTCCCCAGCTCCATGACCCTTCTCTGGACATGCTCCAGCATCTCAATGTCCTTCCTGGAGTGAGAGCCCCAAACCTGCACCCAGCACTCAAGGTGCAGCCTCACCAGAGCTGAGGACAAAGGGACAAACCCTTCCCTGCTCCTGCTGGTCACACCATTCCTGATACAAGCCAGGATGCCGTTGGCCATCTTGGCCACCTGAGAACACTTCTGGCTCATGTTCAGCTGGTTGTCAGGTCCTTCTCACACCCCCAGGTCCTTCTCCTCCAGGGACCTCTCCAGCCACTCTGCCCCAAGCCTGTACTGCTACCTGGGGTTGTTGAGACCCAAATGCACTTGGCTTTGTTGACCTCCATAAGGTTATGCACACAAACCACGGGTGGGGGGCGGGTTGGAAGAATCCAGCAGAGGAGAAGAGCACAAGGCCATAAAGCAGCAGCCATGCAAAGCAAGGACCCGCTGCTGCGCCTTGCCGGTGACACCCAGGTAGAGGAACCGGCTCATAGGCAGGACATCTGCTGCCCTCTGCTGCCATCCCTGCCAAACAGCTCCCCACCTTGCAGATACGGGGAAATCCGAGGGTCTGGGGGGAACGTCAGCTTGGGAGGGGGCTTTCACGGGGCGCGAAGTTGTTTTGCTGCCCCGGCAGGAGATCGAGCCGGTGCTTGCGCCCAGGACAAGCACAGACCACGCACAGGCTGGAGCTGGACGTGTGGTGGAAACCTCGGTGAGCTTGGCCTCAGGAGCTCTAGGAGCCGGCAGCATCCTATATATCTTCAGCCTGAAACTATGTCCAGGAAGGTATCACATCCATGGAAACTCATCACGGTTCCTCTGGGCCAGGCTAGACTCACCAGTCCCGGACCAGGGACTCACTGGCCTCACCAGTGCCAAAGGTCCAGCAGGAACAGGGCTTAGCCAGGAGATGGGCAGGTTCCCACCCCTGCTCCAGTGAAAGTCACATGCTTCCGAGTAATGTTTTACATTGGTTCGGGGTCCAAATATAAATTTCTGTAAAATTGGGATATGTTTATGTATCTACACTCACCCCAAAGCAGTTCTTGGCCTCGTGGGAGCAGAGGTAGGATTTGGGATGCGGAATAGTAATCTGTGACTCGTGGTGGGTTATGAGGCTATGCCGGAGGACCTGCCTCACAAAGCTGTACGAGACCTGAATTATTTTCTGATGGCAAACAGGGAAAATTCTGGAAACTGAGCATTTCTTCCCTGGCTCCAGTCACAATGACAAGAGTTACATGGCACCAGATAACCCTGATTTAGTCAAAAATGCATCCAGGCATTTTCTGCCACTGTTAATCTTCCCCAGGCTTTTATTCTTGTGCTACAGGCAGCACCTACCTTTCATTACGTACAAAAATCTACTTGTAGCTCCTGCAAAACCCATTCCCTGTCACAGCTATGATCTGTCTGCCCAAGTAAGCTGGAAAGAAAGCAGGTTCTCCGGGCAGGAGCACAGGGCAGCAGCGCTGAGCAGCTCTCGGCTGCAGGAGACTCACCGATGCTGGCTGGCAGGTGCATCGTTGCAGAAGCCTGAGGTACAAATGCTCTGAAATGAAAAACAACAACTTCATTCCCAGAAAACTTGAAGCCCTCCCTTGTGAGTGGTTTATAAGCATGTAAGGAGCTGAATTTCTCCTTCTGTAATTTATTCTTGCAGAAAAACCGAGACGAGCTGCTGTAACTGGGATGGTCACGACCGAAAGGAGCATCCATCGGGGCACGAGCACAGAGGGAGGTATGCTGGAGCTGAGCCAGCTGGGTTCCCAAGGGATGCAGAGAAACACCCCCTGCACACAGCTGAGCAGGTCACCACTGCCTCTGCTGCCTGGAAAGGGAGATTTTATGGGATAGGGCTCTTGGGGTGCCCAATTCGAGCTGCTGGGCCTGCTCGAGGAAGGTCACCGTGTCAAGCAGAGGTTCAACCCCTCTCTTACGTCATTCTGGCAAGACAGGGAGGAACAGCTCCTGCTTGCTGCCAGGGTAGGTGGTTGTAGCGTTTAGAGCATCACCCTGGACAAACAAGGAGCGTGTGATTAATGGACACACACGTTTCCATCAGCGCAGCACGGAGCAGATCACAGTCCTCCCCTCCCACTCCTGCACCAGTGCGCTGCCCCATCTCTGAAGCTGGTTTGTGGCCAGAGAGGTTTTAGCAAAGTCAGGCTGTTTCTGAGGAGCAGTTGGAGGGATGTCCCCATGCCAGCAGGTGCTCCAGGTGGGATGGGCAGGCCAGTGCTAGGGGAGGTGGGAGAGGTGGAATGGGGACTCTTGCAGCCATGTCCTCACCAGTGAGGGGACATGGCCCCTCACCTGCCTGGGTAGCCCAGCTCAGTCCTCCACCGATGGGCACACCCCAGGACAGAGCGCGAGTTCCCAGGCAGAGGGTGACACCTCAGTTCTGTGGGCAGTAAAGGATTAACCAGAGGCATAATTAGAAGAGGGAAGCTCTCAGTATGCCCAAACCCCTGGTAATTCCCATGGAAGCGGCAAGCAGCCATGGTCACACCTTCAATTTTGGTGCGTCAGATCACTGCATGATCTGAGTGACACAGGGCACAGCTGAAAGGCCACTGTGCCCCAGAGCCACTCTCCACTCCCTCACCTTCTCCGCAGCTCCGTGTTATCCCTCAGGGTCGGCTCACCAGCTGACAGCAGCTTCTGGAGAAGAGCCCTTGCCTCCGTCCACGCCGCCCGGCCCAGCTCCATGAAGGCATTCAGGGTAGGCTGACAGGTGACACAAAGGTGGTGGGGAGATGAAAGGCCACGTTTTGCTTAACCTTCTTCATGGAAGATGTCTCACACTTCCCTCCCATTGCTGAATGGCTGCGGCCTAGGGTTGAGCATCAGTGGCTGCCCAGATCACCTGTTCTCACCATTCATAACATCCTGCACTCCTGTCCTCCCACTGCAGGTCCTCTGAAGCAGGACCTGCCCATCCTAACACCCTACTTCTGACCTTAGCAGCTTCGATACTTCAACCAGTGGTAACCAGAGATCATCTGTAATTACCTCTACTCCTACCACAAACCCCACCACTAAAATCCCATCCGACTCCTTGCCATTAAGTGTTGAAGGCACAAGTGGTTTGAGGTAATGTTTAGGCTTTGTGTCAGACCCCTGCACTGCCAAAGTCTGATGAAACTCAGTGAAAGTGTCCTTTGGACTCCAGCTACCTCTGCTCTCCTTGCCAGTGCGGGTGTGATGAGTTTTTCCTGTGAGCAGATCCTGCCTGGTGACTCGTTTCCAGTCCACGTTTATTATCTCACTACAAATTACCAAAACACAGCATTCCTAAAACGTGCATGGAAGTTAGAACACAGACTGATAAATACCTGGTCAAAGACATGCTGATGTTTGGCAAGAGCTGGTCCATTGAATAGATGTTTAATGACACTGAGATCCAGAATCTGGTCTCCAATCGCTACGCCGAGCCTGTGTCTAGGCTGTAAAGCAGTGAGAGGAGGGGAGGAAGAGAAGAATTTATGCTTGTACCCACAAATCCTCCAAAAAGGGTATGGGGGAAGACCTTGACCACAGTTTAATCTATCAGGGACGAGGGGCTGATATTGCACAACTGACCATTAAAAGCTGCTTGATGAGTCTGGCTGCTGGAAAACATTAGGACCTAGAGGCAGAGAATCACTGCAGACTCCCTGCAAAGCCTCAGGGGTGGGAGACAGCCTTCTCCACATCCCTGGCTTTTGGGGCAAGGATAGCAATACAAGCAGAGGTTTCATTCTCTGCTCCCTTTGTCCCAGAAGTACTTGCCCACCCCTCATTAATGAGAAGCACTGCAGAATAAGCCCATACACCTAAAATATGCTGCAAAGAAGGAGAACGGTATCCTCGCTTCCACGGGTGGGGAGCTACAGCATGGACACGCTACAGGCAGGATCAATCTCATCCCTGTAACCACGTAATGGAGAGAGAAAAAGGCAGCTCTGCACCACCGAGATCGGTGACGCAGCGTGTCCTGCACAGCCATATTATTTCTGTAGGACATCGAAGGAGGCCGCCCAGCAGAACCCATCCTCGTGCCACACAAGGCACCCGCGACCTGCATGCGAACCCTCATTTCAATCCTCTCTACAGAGCAGCTTCCCTCACGTAGGGTGAATGGTGGCTGCACTCACTGGACAGATGCGACCCAAGACACAAAGACCCCGTTCATCCCCCGCGGCTCTCACAGGGCCGGCGCCAAGCGCGCGTGGGGCCGGTGGTGACGGCAGGGGAGCAGCGCGGACAATCCCACGCAGCCCTGCTGCAGCTGTACGGGGAGGGAGTGTAAAAATGCTGTGGTGTTCAAAGGCAAATTTCAGTTGCTCTTGTCTTTGGGCAAATAGAGACAAACTAGTTGCAGTCTACAAAAAGCAGCTTACCAAAAGGGAATCACCACCTATGAACATCTATGCAGTTAAACCTATTTTTTAACCTTTAATTTCAAAACAAGATTCTGAATGAGATACAGGTATTTATTCAGCAAACATTTCTGCAGAGAAAAACCTAAAGGTTGCATCAGGTTAATGTGTAACTGGAATAGTCAGGAGTGACATCAACTACTTTCACTTGAAATCTTTAAAACATTGGGCTACTTCTGGAACATGATTTTCCTAAATAATTTTCATTAGTCCTTTCCTGTCTTCTCATCAGGTCTGAGGGAAAAGGGTTTTTTTGGAGAACAGTTACTGGAGAAGTTGGAAAAATAATCCCAACCTGCTAGATAATAACACGCACATCTAGGAAAAGATTAAAGGAACCATCTCAGTTTTATCTTTAGAAAACACCAGATCAGAAAACACAATCTTCTGGTTTTTTTTTTTTTTTTCCACCTACAGAGATAAGCCAAGACAGCAGAAAACCAGAAATCATGAAGTTTTTGAGAGCAATGATAAATAAATCCTCTGCTTTTTCCTTCTGAGCTGTGGCTCCCAGTTCGTGTCCCTTTCTCCAGGAGGACACGTGTCCAAGGCTCTATCCCATCAGGTTCTCAGGGCTGTGAGGTTCAGGCTGGCTGGGTTCAGCTCATGTGAACGTGGGATGAAAGGTTGAACCGTGCTTTCTTATGCCATCATAAAATAAAAAGCCCGAAGCTGACTCAACCCGTAGCCTCCGGGCACAGCTTTAAACACTACACACAGTATATGTTTAATGCACCATTGTATATATGTATGCCAAATAAAACATTAGCAGCTGCAAACACAGAAAGGAAACACGCTTTGTGTCCTGGTTTAATGCTTTTGCAGCTGCTGAACGAGCTCCCCAAGAGTAGTCTCTTAAGAGACATGACACTCACTAGCAAATGTGGGGTTTCCTACATGGACTTCACTTTTCCCTTATGTCAGACGCTACAGAATTAATTATAGATTAAATCAATGTCCAATGTGGTCTCCTAAGTGTGACTTAGTGAGTATACTCAAGTCACAAAGAAAAGAGGGGACTGAGTTTAAAACAGCCAAACCGTGACTTCCCTCTTTGAAAGGATCAAACACGGATCCAGTGATTTCACAGTCAAAACACACAAACACTAGGGCATTAACACTTTTCTTCTGTGCAGTCTTAAAGAAGCCATCGTTGGAATAACCACAGTAAGAAAAGAGGCGATGCAGCACCTACAGATTTGCTGTTAGATCAGGAAGGTTGTGCCAATATCTCAGGCTGAGAAGTTTTCCTTTATCTTAGGTTGCTGGGAATCTCTACTCTTACTCATAGCCTCTAAGGAATTCTGCACCCCAAGGACAAAGTCTGCTGTTACTTACCTCCTCCTTAGTGGAGAAAACCCCATAGGGGAGATTTTGGAGAGGAAAGTGCGAGTCCTTGTCTACCTGGATGAAAGACATGCTGAACACTGAGCAGTCCCCACTTGCGGACCTCCTGGGCTGCTGTGTACCTTCCTAGGAGGAAGGTCCTCTCCAGGTGTTGTAACCCAAAGCACAGAACCAAATCCCACCCATCAAGCCCCAAACCAATGGCAGACCTACCTCTATCCCACCCCCTGTTGCATCGGCCTTGGTTAATTAGTGCCAGAGGTTTTTGATGAGTCAGCAGCTGTTAAGTGTTCCCAGCACAGTAGCGACCAGTGAAGAAACAGGCTCTTCCCGCTCCATAAACCCTCATGAGAAACCAGAGGTGTCCATTTGACAGCTACGTGGCTGTGAGTAGGATCAGAGCAGACAACTCTAAGGCCACAGGTAACTCCACTCATTTACCTTCTAGGGGTTGTAGAGAGTGGTGAGGTGATTGTGCCCACACCGAGCAGCCCTCCCACCAGCTCAGCATCCCTTGGGAAGTTGCACAACTCACACCTGAACTGCACTTTGTGTGGCCTTTAGCTTTGTGTCGCTGCACCTGAACAAGCCCTGTTCTCTCCAGTTAGTTCCAGCAGCTTAAAGCTGTATGTGCACCCCCACAGAGCGGGCAGGCTGCTCTTTCTGCTCCCTGCCCTAGGTTTCTCCCACCCTCAGCAGAAAATTCACCCACAGCTAGGAAAAGCAGAAACCAAGGAGAGAGTAACCTCAAAGTCAGAGCTCAGTAGCAAAGACCACCCCTTCTCACAAAAGCAGTTAAGGCTTGTGACTGCCAAAGCCAAGGAAGTGGTTTCTTGCTCAGCTGTTTTGTTTTTTTTTTCCTGGCAAAGACAACTCATTAGAAGTGCCACAAGCTGTAGAGCCAGATATTCGGTGTAAGATGACACACCGCCACTGACAAGAGCCCATCTGTGACAGCTCCACGGTAGTAGGGACACAAGCTCACAGGGTGCCACGGGGGAGGGGTTTTATTTAAATAACACAGTGCCTAGCACAAACTTATGCAAAGTTCCTGTACCTAAGGTCCAACTCCATCCCACCAGACCGTTGGGAGTGTGTTTAATGCAGCAAAGAGGTTTTATACCAAGGTTATAGGAGCCTGGTGTGTAACCCACTTATTCCAAAAAGAAAACATCTTGAAAGCATCTTTCAGAAGCACACTGTGCAGCTTGAGAAAATCTGTCAAGTGTTGTGTAGGGCTGTGAATGTGTTGGTATTAATTAAAACGTTCGTCAGCTAATCGCAAGCTGATGACACAACACAAAGCTTCACTGGTCAGCCAGATGGAGAAGCAGACCAACCACCACAACACAGAGCCAATGCCAGAGCAAACAGATGACATGCTGTTCTTCAGTGATTTCCAGTCTGAATGGGAGGTAACACAGCAGGACCATCAACTCTACTGATATTCTTAACTCCAAGCAATTCACACAGGCCAGAGGGTCTCTTTAACTTGGAGAAGAGGAGGCTGTGGGGTGACCTCATTAGTGGTTATAAATATGTAAAGGGAGAGTGCCAGGAAGATGGAGCTAGGATCTTCTCAGTGATGGTCAGTGACAGGAAAAGGGCCAACAAGTCCAAGCTGGAGCAGAGGAGTTTCCATGGGAACATGAGGGAAAAAACTATTGCACTGTGAGGGTGGCAGAGCACTGGAACAGGCTGCCCAGAGGTCTCCTTTTCTGGAGTCATTCAAGACCAATCTGGACACATTCCTGTGTGATTTAATCCAGGTGACCCTGCTCTGGCAGAGGGGTTGGATCAGATGATCTTTTGAGGTCCCTTCCAACATTTTGTGTGATGAGGTTGCTTTGACAGAGATACACATGGAAGCAGAATTGCCCAATGCCAGTCTGTCAAGAGCACAGCCACGTCTCCTGCATTATCAGGGGTCAGCAGAGCTGGAGCATGGTAACAAGCCATGGTAAGGGAGCATGTGTACTCCAAAAGCAGTCGCTTCTTTCCATCTCTGAGATGGCAGAGAATACAAACAGGAACAGGTTTTCCCCCACTGTGACACCTACAGTGTCTCTGGCTTGCCTCACAAGCACCACTGTGAGATGAAAGGCAGGCTGGGGGGCAGGGCAAGAGGAGGACACTTCTAGGGAGAGAGACCAGTAATAGGGAAGAGGGAGGAGTTGAACTGGGAAGGATTAGAGAACAGGGAAGTAGCAGTGCAGAGGAAAGCAAACACACCCCCACAGAAGATGATGCTGCTGCTCTTTCACACTCTGTGCTGTGCAAGAGGAAGTTCAGCAAATGCTCTGAGGAAGTACAGCATCTTTGACCCACGAAGGCAGACCATTGCCAGAACAGGTTACTTACTCCCTCCCTTACTACAAAAGGCCACGTGCACTTCATAAATTGTGGTTAAGCCATTTTTGCAAGCACAAAGTGCTTCATTTATTATTGGATCTTGCAGATTACTTTCCATACCTATCTAATAGAACAAGCTCCTTCTGCTGCACAGTGTTTATATGCTAAATGTAGTACTTTATCTGCTAATTGCCAGCCATAGCTTTGAAAGAGCATTCAGAATTTTAAAGCACGGAGCCAGCTTTGATTAAAAATTTAACATTTTAAATAAAGCCACACAATCTCATTTATTTCACAAATGCTTAAAAGCAGCAGCAAGCCACCAAGTGAAATTTCATCTGCAGATCAGTACCATCTGGAGAGGAATTAGTTCTACTTGAGCATACTGTTCAGTCTGGTGGCAAGCAGCACTGGCTGAAGCTACCATGGTACTACATAAACTACTCCACCTTTATGTTATACAGACAACCACAGTGGCTGAATGGTTGAGGCAGACTGATCTGGCAGGACAGGCAGTCTTAAATTAAAGTTACTGAGCACCCTCACAAAACAATAAAAGAGTAATTCCTCCTACCCTCAAGCGCAGATGCCTTACAACCCCATAGATGTGCTGAGGAGCAACTGGAAGGTGGTTACTTCAGTGTTCAATGTCAAAGCCTATGGATTTCAGCCCTCAGAAGTGAGAACACCTTGCTGGAAAATCATTCTCCCACCTACCTTGAAAGAAGCCTGCACACTGCTGTGTCAGACAGAGGATCACAAAGCCCACAGTGGTATTTCCTAGAACCAGAATCCCACATACAGACCCACAGCTTGGTCACATCTATTTCACCCGCAGGCCTGCCCCAACAAGAAGTACCTTGTCCCAAGTGACCCCAGCTCCTGCACAAGCAATATGCTGCACAGGAAGCACGGAGAACTCCCTGGGCAGACTGCACCAACACACACACAATGCTTCTGGAACCTGTAGCTTCTGGTAGTTAGAGGTGAAACTGCGACAGTAAGTCAGACGTTAGCTGTTGCTGGGATATAGACAGTCCCTGTGGATACACACTGTAAGTAAAGGAGCCCCCAACAGCACATCCCTAGGAAAATAAAGCAAGAAAAGTCCAAACTACAGATGCCAGTGACAGCCACGGGGGCTCAATTTTTTTAAATTTTATTTAATCAAAGTTAAGACGTGGATAAACATAAATACAGCACAGGTACTTCAGATCATTCTTCATATTTGTGTACAGACAGACTGATGGATGTAATCCCAATGGAACCTGCAGTCAGTGAAGTGCATACAGCCTTCCCCCCACACACACAAAAACCAATTAAAAAAACAAAAAACCACGCAGACAATCTCAGCACACACTCTCATTACAAATGATTCATACATAAATAGGTAGAGGGTGCAAACAAGCTAATATGCGAAACATGTATAACCTCTCGTTAATGGGAAAAAAAACCAGAAGCAGCCATAATGATTAAAATACATTCAGTTACTGATAACTAGTTGTGCCATACAAGGCATTATCAAAACAAAAAAAGGAAATTGTGCTGCAGAGAAAAGCTATATACAACAAGAAAATAAACTGCAAAGTTAACGCATGCATGTTTTATCCTGGAAAAGCACAGCCCTCCAATATTTTCTCCACGTTTGTTATAAAAGCCCTCTGCACTCAACTAAAATTAAAATGATCTTAAAGGATAATACTTGTAAAGTTTACTTAAGTCTTCAGCCACAGAAAACTGCAATGAAAATAAATGTTCAGAGTCATTTTCAAAACAAAAAACCCCAAAAAACAAAAACAAAAAAAAAATCTATTCATCTGATGACATGCATGATTAAAAGGTCTAGGCAAGATACACTGCTCTACATTCCTGATGACTAAGGAAAAAAGCTCAAGTCAATTTAATCTGCAGATGGTCAGAGGATTTTGTATTCCAGCAGAAGTAGCAGTTCAGATCTTCTGGATCTTTTCCCCAACAACTACAGGATTCTCTTTTCTGATTTTCTCAGCAGCATCAGCTTTGTAATTGTAAGAGCAACTGTGTACATCTGAATAACGGTGCATACCACAGTAAACATTTCCACACCGACATTCAAACCCTGTGGACAGAAATATTAGCTTAGATATTTCAACATTCTTAATTATACTGGTTTGTTTTAAATCCTAAATGTGTTCACTCACTAGCAATAAATCTCAGTCACCAGTGTCAATCAGCCAAAGAGCCTCTGCTGCAGAAAGCATAAGAATCACAAATAATACACTTATAAGCAATTACAGTAAGATTTGACTTGACCATTCCTTCTTATCTCACAGTACATTAGCACATAAAACACATTCCTGGAGACAATCTGCTCTTTTTCCTCTATGAACCTTCACCCCACAGAAGAAATTTTCTTAGGCCCTTTCACTGAATCACTGGTTAGTGAACAGCAGAAAAATATCAACCAATTCTTCTGCTACGTGGACTTCCAAAGGGAAGTGTTTGGAATTTTGCATATCATTTAAATAAAATTGAAAAGCAAAATAACACAGGAACTAATAAATAGTTAAGAGCCAAGCTGAAAGCACCTTTACTCGAGGTTTTTTTTCAAATCAACATCAAGATGCACACCCCATTTTCCCCTTAATTAAGAGGTCTAAAGCCTAAACAAGTCTAAGAGAAGTGAAATCAGGATCTCTTACCGGTAAGTCCAACCTTCTTCCTGCACATGAAACAACGATTCTTTTTCTGTTTTGGTTTGTCAAGCGACTTGTCTTGTTCTTCAGGTGTAGGCTCTGAGCTCTCTGATGCTGAAGCTAACACAAAACAGTTAATAAGAACACAAAACAGTTAATAAGAACAACGGAAAACATGTCTGTCTGTCTAACCTTCCTCTACGTCACACAACGACCTAGAGCCCATGTTGTAAGTTTAGGTTCTGGGGGTTTTGCTGCAGTTTCCAAGTTTTAGTAGAATGGACTCTCAGTAGTGAGGCTGGAACTCCCTCCTAGACCTTCAATCTAATTTAAGGAGAATTCACTCAATGCTCAAAATTCAGGATACAGAAAATATCACAATGAAACAGAATAATTAAAAAGTAGGTTTAAGTCTGAGACTCGGTGCTGTCAGATTTGGGAAGAGAATCCAATGCCAAGTGTTTCCCCACCAGCATCACTTGTCTGGTTCCCAAAATCTCCTTGCATGAAGCACTGTATTTGTTAGGACCACTTGAGTAAAATACTCCCTTTCAAATACTGAATCAACATTACTTTTGCTGAAGGTCACGGTTCTGAGGCCACACAAAGAGCAGTGTTTCAGAACAGCCTCTACCACTGTGCCAATACTGCTCTTACACACCTGCAAAATGCCTTCAGGGGGCTAGTCACTACCTGGGGTGAGACACCACACTCTGAAGAGACAGAGGCTTACAGGGAGGAAGCATGCTATCCCAAGATAGCATCCCCCAAGACCCAGAAGGAAGCTGGCAAATACCTTGTTTTAAAGACATTTTTGATATGACAACTTTCAACCTACTTCCAATACTCTCCCACATCTGAAAGAGGTTACAGGTTGTGTGGGAGAATATAAACAAGTAGTGGTAGTGTTTGCCTGACCCAGGTAAAAATAGAAATTGGCTGGTTTTCCTGAAGTATCTGCACATTCCTTACATTACAAAACAGAAATAGAAACCAAAAACCCCAACTTCATTTCAAGAAGGGCTAAGAGCCAATTTCTGCCCACCAGCCATTGCTAGATCACAGCAGGACAAGTCTCCAGCGAGTAAAGGACACAGAAGCCGGGAGTACTTGCAGCAAAGACTGAAAGCAAGCTACAGCTGGGAGGTGTGCCAATGGAAACAGAGCTAGAACCAGTGCTGTAAAGAAGGCAACACAACAGCAAGCCCGAATGTTTGTCAGGGAAAAAGCTACAGGCATCTTTGCAGCTGGACTTTTGTTAGGTGGAAGCTGTCAGATGCAGTTCTGTGCTAGTCCTATGCCACCCAACTGCTATTCTGCAAGGCAATTCTGGTTGGGGTTTTCCTGTGCTTCTGTCCTGGGAACCTCCCAGTTTTGCAACTTATCAAAATATTATTGCTTGATACAGACTACATCAACAGGTAGCAAAATACTTGACCACCACCACCACAGATTTTGCCCAACTGGACAGTATACTGCAAAGATTAAACCAGCAAGGGGAGACTGTTACACCTGGCTTATTAAATCCTTTAGAAATCACCACCTATGTGAGAAGCAGAGCTTGTCTTTGTCCCACATTTCAAGAAAATTGATAGTTTGCAAGAAAAGACTCAATGGCTTTAAAAGGCTGTTAAAGGGCACATTTCTGACTGGACATAATATCTGAAGGCTTGTGAGATAAGAATAAAAAGCAGTAAGGATTAAAAGATGCAAGATAAGTAGCAAAAGTGGTAAGACTCAAATGAACTCTTGCAGTGTTAAACAGAACAGACATTGCAGTGTTCATTGGCTCATTAAAAAAAAGGTTTCTGCCATGAATTTGCATTTAACAGCTAATATCCTCGAGTTTGTATTTCCTGTTGTAGCAAAAGCCAGTTACCTCAATGTAAGTTTTTCTACAAGCCTCTCTATTAGCCAAATTTGGGAAAAACTGGCACTGTTCCCTGCTCAGCAAGACTCTCCAAAACATATATACTTAGATTTTCTTTATGCATATGGCTCTTGCATTAAAAAGGTTTAAAAATATTTAAGGGCTGTTGCTCACTGTAGAATTGAGTGGGAAGATTCTTCTGTTGCTAGAGTCACTTTGTCTCTACTGTATTTTAGACCTCAATTCGCTTTTTCATGGAAGCCAGAGATCTGACTGAAAATCCTTTGATAACCATGAAGTATCCCAACCACTAAGGCACCTTCAGATGACAAAGTGCCCTGCCTATATGCTGGCTGTGATGAATGCTGCCAGAAGGAGCCAGGTAAAACAATGCCACCCAGCACCGAGCTCACAGGAAACACATTACAACCCCTCCCATACTTTGTCTGGACTCCAGGATGCTGCTGCCCACTTGCTCAAGTCTTTCCCTCCCTTCCCCCAGCCCTGCCATTAGCTCGAGAACAGAAGCACTGGCAGCTCCAGTACAGGCTGCCAACTAAACAAAAAGGAATAAAGCATGAACACACACTCATTTTTCTAGGCCTGACAAGTTGGGCTGGCTGCTAGAAGTTCCCTGTTTTACAGAGCATGTTCTTAGCTGATCAAAACAAGCAGAGCCTGGATTTCCTCCTGAAGACAGAAGCTTTTGCTGCTGCTTTGCTTGTGCCAAGCTTGAAGGACTTGGCATACACTGTCTGACTATGAAAATGGCACCGGTGAGATAAAGAGACTCCAACCCTTGCATCCCTGCAGGCACAACACAGGACTGTGTGTTTGGGGCAAGAATCCCAGTGCCTCATCTGTTCTCTCTTCCTACATTTGTCTCCCTATGTTTATCATCCCTCTATCACCAGGCAGAGCTTCTCAAAGGAAAAGGTTCCTCATTCCCACAGGAAGAGTATGAACAACATTTACCTCTTCAGTGCATCTGACCAGACGAAGAATACCCACTTCTCCAGAGCAATGACACATTAAGTTAATCCTAAAGATCATTATTTCCTAATATTTTTCACTCAGCAGAAGTAATCAGCCTAAAATAGACTGTTTAAGAGTTAGGAAGAAGCAAATTTAATAACTAAGAGCACGCTTAACTACAGAATAGATTTAAGTCTCTCAATGTCTCTTCTCTCTTTGGAGTACTCATCCTGTAAATCAGGATACCCTAAGTTATTTTCCATGCTTGTATTGTAATCATACTCTACCTCTGAGTCCTTAGTACTGTCACAAAAATCAGAAGCATACATCAATTCCTTTCCAGTTCCATCTGCTGAGCTAGCCTGACATGTCCACTGAAGTGGATGCCACTAGTTCAACAGCATTCACCTTCAGTCCAGATCATCTCCATGTAAAAATTCTGTAGCAATTTAATTGTTTTAATATTGATCTTTAACTTAGCAATGATTGAATTTTTAAACTTTTACCTCAAAAGACCCAGATAAGTACAAAACCAGGTGGTTTCGTGAGAAGAGCCACACACCTTTTAGCTAATTAGTTAGCTGAATCTTAGTATTTTTATTCTTCAAAAGGCAATCTCATTAAAATTAGTCCCTGGCTAATAAATAAGAAATCCCTGACTAATCCAAACAGAGCTGTAACATTGGTCAAAAGGTACACCAGCCCATGAGGCAATCTAAAAATGAGTTGAAGAGTTGCTCAAAACAGAGGAAAGCTGCTACAAAAATCTGTATCGTACCTTAATGCATTTTAGGTCACCACTAGTAATGTCCTCAAAATATCTATTAGCCACTACCTAGTGTCTGGGCTTTTTGCAGTGTTCAGTACCTTCAAGCATTACACCACCATCAGTAAACATAAAATCCAGTTTTATCAACATAATCTATACTTTCCCCTCTATTTCCTTTGCAATACGTTAATCCAAAAACACAAGTCTTAGGGATTTTTATTCCTCTGTTAGTTTTAGCTTGTCTGCAAACAGCAAGGACTCTGCACACAGCTCAAGTCCCATTTATTTGCCTGCTTTAAAAAACAGTAACAGTAACCTAAGAAAGCCTAACCACTCACTCAATCTTTCATTCATTGTTATTGCAGCCTACTAAGTGCTGTTAAACAGCAAATTAAGAAACCTCAGCTACAGACTAACATTATACAAGAAGCATAAGGCAATTTGCTCTAGAATAGGCATTCCAACAAAACAAGATTTTTATCAGAATACTGAACAAATGACCAAAGCAAACACAATTTCTTTTTTCCTCCCTTACATCAACAGGGGTAGCATTACAAGCTCTTCAGTCTGGGTCTAACTACAATGGTTCTGTGACTTTTTTCCTGTAAAAAATTGATTCACACATTTGTATTACATTAGTGTCAGCAGCCTAAAATTCAAACTGAGTGATGTGAGGAAACAAACCCACTAAAAAAAAAAAACCCAAGCCAGCCATCCTTCAGGATGCAGAGTTATGACACTAATTCAATTAAATCCACCTATCATCCATCATAAGATGCTCTCTTTGAAAACTTAAATTTTCAAAGCAAAATATTTTAAAACTGGAAACACTAGATTTCCTATGATTTTCAGTGAAGGGATAGCCCAGAATCAACTCTTCAGGAAACGAGGCTGACCCTGCCACACTAAGTTAAAAATAGGGATTGTAATTTAGAACTGCAATTACACAGTGGTGGTGGTGTTCTTAGTTTAGAAATCACTATGGTACAAAGAAAGGACACAGGACACAGCTGAGTACTCAAACACCTGATATAGGTTGATCCTTGACACATATACCGTAAAGTGTAAATACATCCCTGAAATCAAAGCTTCTAGTTAAGAAACCAATCTTATTTCTCACATGGAGAATTATCTGTAGATGCAGATAATTAGAAGCAGCTTGAATTTATCCAAATGGGTAAGGAGAGGGATGTTCCTCTGAAAACTTGCTGAGATCAATCTCTCCACAGTACAAGCATCAAGACAGCAGCAGGAAGATAAGCTTACAGAAGTTGCCTTATATTCTCTGATGTATGCCCCATCCCTATCAGCATAACCCTGCAGTGCAGTATTCCTGTGCCTGACTGAGCTGTTCCACTTCCACGGCTCCCAGAACGGGATGCACCCTTGTGGGAGCTGGGTTACAGCTGCCACACGGCCCATCCCTGGCTCCCCATACTGCAGAACAAGGGTGCAAGTAGAACCATATCAGCATTACTCAGAGGTACATCAACTGAAAATCTAGCTTGCAAGCCTACCTCTGCTGTGCAAATATACAGAACTTCAGCAGCATAAGCTTTTTCAGCACATGCTCTTCTCTCCAAGACGGAAAGGCCAGACATCACGGATCGGTATTAAGAATGCCTTATGCATATTGTCAAAACTGAGATAATGAGTCATCAGCTCCAGGACAAACTAAATAGTGGGTATTAGAACATGTCTAGAATTCACCTTTTTAAGATTAAACCTTTACTGACTCTTACAGCTACCATGTGACTGAGGAGGTGGCCTTACTCAGCACAGTGGCTGAATAATTGTTTTTCTATTATACCGTACAAAATGGGTAAGCTCAGGTTTAGAAAAGCATCTGAAAATCAGAACTTTGATACCAGAGGAACAATGAAAGAGCTTCTGCTTAGCATCTTTAAGTGGAATTACTTGTTGTATCTGTAAAAAAAACCAAAAACCCCAGCCTCCTGTTTAGGCTAGACACATAACTCTACCCAGTAAAGCCATAGCTCTGTCAGAAGTCAAAATACTTACTGACTTACCTTTAAATACCTTTTATAAGGTCTACAAATTACATGTTTCAGCAAATTATGTACACTACCTGGCATTTTTGCCTTTTCCTAAGAAATACTATTAAAAACTCTAGTTTTAAGCTCTGCAAGCCTGCACATAGAAAAAAGAAATCAAAGCAAAAAAAGCCTTCACGTTGTGTCAGCAACACAGATTTTAGGCCAATGTAATTGAAATCACCCATTAAACCACTTTCCTTCTAGCAAGGAGAGTTTGCAGTTTGGTAATTTTATACTTGATAAAGTGACTTTTAGTGGTTCAAAGTATTATAACACTACAGTTGACAGGTTAAAGTTTCTTTTACAGGTATTTCATGTTTATATAAGACCTGTGTTTCTTGTAATAGCTATGTCATAATGCCCTCTATCACCAATATGCTCATAAACTTCTGTGCTACGTGCTGAAAATGACTACTCTGAGAATTAACAGATACTCAAAACTCTTACATGTAATAGCTGTAGCATAAAGGCTGAGCAGCAGATTGATTTACGACGTGCATTTCCAACCCCAATTAACACATTCATTATGACATACTGAAATCACCAGTTAAACTTAAGAAGTTTTCAGTTTAAGACTTGCCTTTTAAGAAAAAGAAAGTTTGTGTTTTGCCTTCTGATTTCACAGACTATTTGAGTCTGAGAATAATCCATCTCTTGACCAGGAGTATATTAAGGACTGTTAAAAGTTTTAAGAACATTATTCTTTAAGTTCTGTCTCTGAAAACTAGGCACTAACCTTGCAAATCTTGTGTCTCAGGTACTGTTTTGTCCACAGCCGTACTATCCGGTTGGGATGATGCTACAGATTCTGTTAAAAGTGACTGGCTTGACACAGGGCTGGAGGCAAAAAGAAAAAAAAGTATGATTTTATGAGGTATGTCTGTGTTCTGTACAGCATTCCTGAAAGAAAGACATGCTGATTAAAGACAGCATCAATCCATGTGACCAATTACAAATGCCGCAGTGCCTAAGAACACCGGACAATCCGAGCTGATGAAGAGTGAAACATTTTTGCATTTATATTCAATGATAAAAAGAGAAAACCACCAGTATTCTGGGATAGTTTGGCATGCTACCCTTCTACACAGGAGCAACAGTGCAACATTCAATATACAAGGATTTATAACCTAAGTCAGCAAGATAATTGTAGAGGAGCTACTTGGGGTGTTCTAGTGATATGAACAAGAAAATTGCAGCATGCCAATGTTTCCAGTAATATATCATCTGCAGCTGTACACAGAACCTCTTCAACTTTTGCAGTGTGAAGTGGCACTGGCCAAACTTCCCCACCCTACTGGTAAAAAAAACCCAAACACATACTGACTGAAAACTCAGATGAAAGGCTTGGATGGTTATGGGGGAGAGATTTGGTACCAGCAGTCACTTGCAGCCATGCTGCTCATCCAGCAGGTCTATTACAGAACAAGACTGAGCTGAAGTCCCAAGGCAAGAGGGATTATTCCACTCGCCCGTTTTTTTCTCCCTTGCAACTTGAGAAAGAAATTGGATTATCCAGCAGCCCATGAACCAACAAAGCCCCACAAGTAGTCCATGACACATGGCATTGCACCCACAATGTTAGTTGTCAAGAATTGTATGTAGGTCTCAAACCACAGGTCTGGCCAGCTACAGAAGGACACTGTCAATTTACCAGACATTTCCTCTGAGTACTGTAACCCTGATGTATGACCAGTGACTGAAGTTGAATCCCTGCTTTTATTTTGAAACAAAAAGAAAGTTACACTGATTTTTTTTTATATATTTTTGAAGTGTACATCTAAGAGCAACCATCTACTTGTTTCTCCTGTAACCACTAATCAAGCCAGAGATTAAAGATACTTTTTTCTCTTCTGTGGTATTATAAAGGTTGTGGGAGAAAACAACCCAAGGCACTGTAACTGGTTCACCTTTGTGCATTGACCTGGATGATTTTTTTTTTTAATATATTTTTAACAGATACTCTGATATAACTCTTCTGGTAAGATATTTATTTTCTACCCCAATTAGAAATCCCAGAATGGAACAACCAAATATAGCACCAAGCATGGCACCTAGCCCTTGGTTCATACGCAGGATCCAAGCATGAGATAACACCTCCTATAAAAAGCCAAGGAGCAGAAAACACAGACTGAGCAGACTCAGCCAACAGTAACTGATGAAATCACCCTCAGCCTATGTTTTACTACAGCCTGATTTTGAAAGGAAATTCAGAATGAACATTACTGCAAGTTAGTTTCCATAATATGACACACAAACATTTTTCATTCCAGGAATTCTGAAGTACTTCAGTCACCACTGGTTGTGTTCATGCTAAACTGAAATACAGCCACTAAATAAAAACAAATATTTAGCTTTTCCAAAGGGAGAGCACTTAGTAAGTCTGAGTGATTTACAAGCAGACATGATGTCTTCTGAAATTAGCTGGAAATTATGTGAACCAAAAATCAGTTCAGCAGCACAACTTGTCCTAAAATTCATATATATCTGTCCCCTGTTCTAGTGAACTCCACTCTTCACAACTCAGCTGGTTAGTTAACACATTATCATAAGCTTATTTACACAAGCTTCAGTAAACAGCTTTCTGCCATTTTCCTAAATCCTCAAATTTCTAAGATGGGAAGAGCTTTCCTTTGGTAAAAATACAACCAACTGCACGTTGTGGAGTCCAAAAACTGGCCAGACACATCTCTGTAGAACAGCACGATGCTGGCAATGCTCCCGTTCAAGGCTAAATTCTAAAGACCAATTTGCATTTAAATGCAAATTGTAGCTAACAGATCAGCTACTATTTACTGTGAGACCCCATGCTTTAAAGTTAGCAGCTAGACCTCACAGTTTTCCTAATCCAGCTCCCTAGCATTTAATTATGCAGCATCAATACATTTCATTTAATCATCCTGATACAGAATTTTTACATAAAAACAGAGACAGAAGGGGCTTACCTTGGCTGCATAGATGGAGTCGATGTAGAATCTAGAGTTGACTGAGTTTCCTGGGCACTGCCTTCTGTGCACTGAACTGGTAAGGACTCAGTTATACTACTGACAGAAGTTGCTGTAAAACAGACACTACTGTAAAAGGTGTTTCACTACTTCTGGGATTACAAAAGCTATACCATGCTGGTATTCTTCAACCTCCGTAATACCAGACAGTAAAATTACTGAACCTCAACCTATATCACAGTTTAACAACTTTACAAAAAGTAATTATGTTGGCATATTTCCAGCCACCCCCCGCACCTGAACCTAGAAGTACAAAATTTTGAAGCTGGAGCTTTAACATAGTTACTGTTTTCTGGTAATTAAGGCATCTTACAAACAGAAACATCAGCATAAACTGCAGCATTTTAATATGGTAAATTTGGCTTTTTAAAAAAAAAAAAAACACCACCCAGAAAAGAACTGTGAGAAATGGTAGTGTAGCATCCTAACACCAATTAAGGATTTATTTTGAAGTTTTAGAACCTAAATCCCCCAAATTTCAGTAGAAGCTATTGCTTTAATTTTTAAAGTCAACAGGGAAGCCTTCAAGAGTGTGGCATGAGATTCCTCGCTGTCAGAATCCAGCCAAGCCAGAAGAGACCTTTTAGAAGCTCCAAGGAAGCCCTCTTAACCATCCTTCCCCCAGCCGAACATCCTGAAATTGAAAATGATCAGCGTGAACAGAGGAAACCTTCCTCTGCTCTTTGAGGTCTCTACCACTAATTAAACAAGGGAACAGCCCTCAAACTCTAGAAAGAGAGCAAATGTACGAAGACAGCACTTATTTCAACAGGAAATCTACTTTGATACAAAAACCACAGTACATGGGGCTGAAAAGAACAAAACTTAGCTCTATCTGAAGAGAAGTTAGCTATTCCTATGAAGCATCTACAAGTTAATCCTTCAGCATTAGGCTGCAGAAATTAAGAATCTGTATTTTAAATGCTTTTCATAAACATTTTCCAAGCTGTTCCATCAGCAATTTCAGGAAAAATATGTCAGCACAGTATTTTTCTGCGTTTCTGTATCCTGAAATTGGAAACGCTCGGATTAATACAAAAGGTATTAGCAAGAGTCTACTTCTGAGCAGAGTAATCACAGTACAATTATAATACAAGCATTTCATCCAAGTTCATTCCATGAGATAAGATACATGAAATTAAATGGTTTGCACGAATGCCTCTATACTTTTAGTATTTGGATGGGGTAAGGAAGCAAACTGGTACCCACTGCATCACTCCAAGTTGTTCAAACACAAGTATGTTAGTGTTACTTACCAGGAGGGCTAATTCTACCATTACTGTTCTGCCTCTGAAGATGTTCTTTGTAGCATACTGAACACATGCCATTTGTACGAGGATTTCCATAAAATCCGCAACCAGTGGAACAGAGCATAGGCACTTGGCTACGGTTAGTTTCTTGAGCCATCCTCCCTTCTACTAGAAAACCTGAAATCGAGACATACACAGCATTTAGAGGTCTGAGAAAACTCTTCTTTTGCAGTTGACATTTGAAAATCTACAATTTTCTGTAGCTCAGCAAAAAGACCTTCCAGAAAAGATGCCTTGTGGGTAACTCACTGCCCTTTCCTAAAAAAGTCTATAAAGGCATCCAATAATATAAAAACACATACTTATACATATTATTACACATATCAATATATATGCTTTGCATGATCTGTGCATACAGACCCTTCCAGTCCCACGACCTTATGGTCAATATGTAGCCCACAAGGAAAAGTAATTTTAGACAATAATGAAAGCCTGACTGCTTCTAGCAGTACTAAGGGGAGGGAGGGGGACACCTATTCCAAACTCTTCTTGAAACTTGAATATCAGACACCATGAATGAGAACTACAATGAAAGACAAGCATGGTAACATGCTTATTTACTGCACAGTAATGATAATTAGCAACAGTCACGTGAATTTGCAAGTTATTATTTAGTCCATGTGTCAGTGAAGGACAAGACAACTACTTACCACAAAACCCGTATTATGATTTTTCACATGCAAAAAGAAAGTAAACTTTCAGGTAAAGATATTACACTACGGGTACACGCCTTCTATATATATATATCAACTTTGTGTGAAAACATACTAAAAGTGGGAAATAAGAGATAAGTATCAAGGCAACTCTGTAACATCCTTAGATTTAGTGTTCCTAAACACAGCACAATTTGCATATTTGTACCTAGCTTAGAGATCAGTAAACCTTTAATACAAAAACACCCAACAAATGGCCATTCTTAGCAGTGTGCTGAGCCTCCTAACCATTCTCAAATGGCCTAACTCAAGTCAGTTACTGACATCTGTCACTCCAAGATAACAATTTTCCATTTTCACTCACTCCCCTCCCTTTTCTGTATCAGTTTTGGAAGAAAAAAAAACCTTATGAAGAAATTATGTATTTAATTTGAGATAAACTTAAGTTTACTATTTTATAGTTCCTGATTAAGAGTTAGGCTGAAGCATGGGTAAATTTAATTCTTGCAAGTCAAATCAAAGTAAGCAATATTACTAATATTTAATTACTAATATTTAAAAACTAATTATTATAAAAGAAAACTCCAAACCTTTCAGGTAACATCAGTATATACTGCAAACCAAACCAGAGGAAAAGGGGTTTCAAGATACTTAAATACTTCATCAATTGCCAAGTTATAAAACTAGATTAAAGCTCAGTAAGAAGTACACCATGGTAAAAAGATTTCCTTTTACATAAGACATATTTGAAGCCAAAATCAAACAAGTTTCCCACTATTTTGTTTTTAAACAAATACCCTCATCTCCTCTCACACCCACATCCATTACATTTTACTTTTACTGCCCCAAAACATATGCAACCAATACCTCAAAACCAAACCTCTGGGTTGCAAAGCTAACAGCAGCAAACGAACGATAGTAAAGTCTTCTGTTCACAGCAAAAAGGTACTCTGAGGATGAGGAAGCACTCAAGATACACAACAGGGAAGACATACAGGCAGGAAGACAAAAAAAAATCATGTCTGATAGTATCTTACTCAGCTCCAACCTGCAATTAAGCTTATTTCAGCTGTTTGACTGCACTCCCCCACCCCAATATAGAAGCATTTGCTTTTAAAATACAAAGCCACCATTGACCTCAACCGACAGCTAAATTTGATTTTGCTGAAGTACTGTACTTGTAGCTGAAAGAGCACTTTCATCCCTGCCTTTCTCCAGACAGCCCTTTAGAATGAAACTGCAAGTAGCACATGTGGGAATTCAGTCCTTACGCTGGGCCCAACGTTCAGCAAAGCAATTTCAGGAGAATGCAAATGAACACGAGTTTTCTGTGCTCTGGTAATGCAAACCAATTTAAAGATGAAACCTTATGCAAGTCACTCTTGGCACTGAATGCTTAAGATCGAAAGACTAATTAAAAAAGCCATGTTGGACAGAATATTTCAAGGGCTAATAGAGATTCAATGTCACAGTACAAGTATTAATCCGTTTAATTTTAGACGGCAGCACATTAGAAGGACCCTACTCCCCTAACTTTCCAGGTGTACCATGGTTACCCTTTTGTGCAACAGTTACCTTCAAGCTGCACACAGGAACTCAATAAGCACCAGTTACTGCTAATTTTCTTACTCCTTCACACAATCCTTGCTGAAGGGATCAGGTGCTAACGCAATCACAGCATAACAATTTCCAACATGGACATTAAAAAAAAAAAGTCTGCTCCGATTCAATAAACAAGTTGTGAAAGGTGCACAAAGATGCCCTGAAGAAAAACAAGAAAAGCTGGACTGAGTTCCAGCTCAGCCAGTTCCCAAGTTCATTAACCAGTGGATCCTGCCACCAGCCAAAGCACAAACCACTGGCATGAGGCTCCAGAACACTTAAATCTCCAAGGGGAAGTGCCAGGGATTCCTCTGAAGAGTTTCAATAAAAGCCACAGGAAGTGGAAAATCCTTCATTGGTTGTTAATATTTGGGGAATAAAATGGAGAAGGGATAAAAATCTAACTGATGCAATGTTACCAAGTCAAACGAGAAAGAAGCTTCTTGCATTCAGAATGAGGCACTTGCATACACTCCCCCACAGCAGTGCCCAGCTGGACCAGTACATCACTACCTTTTAAAGTTGTCAAACAGTTCAACATGCTCAACCAATTCACACACCCTGCCCCAACCCCCCCAAAAAAGCCAAAAAGAAAAAAGCAGCCCTGATGTGAAGGATGACACATGACCGGGGGACAACACACATTTCCACCGCCTGTAGGCTGCTGAGATGGTTGAAGTGCTCATCTGAACCCTAAAGCCACAGAATGCCAAACCAGTATAAGCAGCTCTTGCTCCCCAGCTTCTCACTTGCTCTCAGTGCTGATGCACACGGAAACGAATCGAGGAAGTGATCAGACATAGAAATAAGTTTTAACACAGAGTGGTTTCCAGCTTGTGTTTGTCACATGTGCTGTTTGGGCAGGAGAGAGGGTCTAGAATGACACACGCAGAACCACTTGTTTCTGCACCAGTCTTAAAGCATTAGGAGAACCACTAGCCCAAAACAGGCATCAAAAACATAAGGGACGAGACATCCAAGTGCTGGCACCTCCTGCCGCTGCGCTTCAGACATGCCTCTCTTGCCCACATCCACTAGAGCAGGAGGGCAAAGGCCAAGATGACACAGCACCGTGCTTCAGGCACAGCAGGAGTCAAACAGCTGCAAGCAGAGCAGCCAGGGAATGGGAACAGCAAGAGTTCACTGAACAGATGTTTTGGGGGAAGACCTCCCCCCACCCTGGTTCTTGGCTCAGCTTCAGATGACTTTTATTTCAGGACTGCCCATAATTCTTCATGCAGGACGATCCGTAGTGTTACCAAGCCTAACCATCACAAACCAGTAATGGTGGGCTGTCAGTGAAATTGCAGCCTTGGAAGCTGTGAAAGGGGCCCGCCTGTTCTCTCAGCCCCAGCCCCTGCTGCGTGCCCCCACCCCTTCTTCAAGTCAGATCAGCTCATCCATCTGACAGAAAACCAGGAGCATTTAATGCTGGTGAACTGGAGAGCTTGTTGATCTGACAGAAGACCAACTCTACAGAACTGACACATAGCACAAAGGAAGTGACAAGGCTAAGAATAGGACGACCCTTTTAGGGGCAGCTAGCCCTCGCTGAGCATCAAGCCTACTGTATGAAAAATCCCAAATACATACCCTATCCATAGCTTCAGAACTGGTCTCCTGGCTTGGCTTTGGCACAAACTTGAAGCAATTTCAAAGCTGAAGTGACAACAAGGTCTTGGGATCAACATGGCTACATAAACGTCTGCCTTGCTTCGAAACCTGACAAAAAATGTGGAGCTTGAAAAACTGCTAGAAATAACTCTAGGTTCTGCCTGCTCCCTCCAAGCTGTGCCTGTGGAACGTTCATAGGGTCACCCCACTACACTGAACACAAAATTGATTAATCAAAGAAAAAAACGTGCTAACACTTTACAGTATTTTAAGCATATGGCTGGCTTCGCTTTACAGTATAGTTGTATAACCAGTTGTACAAGCACAAAAGGAGAAGGAAGCACACCAGGGGGAAGGGCAAGAGCCTTAAACAACCCCCACTCAATGCAACTTCACAACATCTGCTTTGTGGTAGATTATGGAATAAATGACCTCTTTTTTATTAGCTAAGATTTGCTAATCTTAAAATGAAATTACGTCTGATAGTTTTGAATATTATTTACTGTCACTAGAAGCCTGGTAGCACATAGCTCCACAGGCCAAGTCCCTTTCCCCTGCCACGAATTCTGTGCTTCAAGTCTACCAGTTTCTGTTACTCCTGTTTTACACAGACAACTTCATGTATCTGTAATGCCTGCTTACTTCTGCTGCTACATGTTCCCCCTTAACATGCACATCCTCAGGGAGTAAACTATCCGTACCAAGCAACAACCACAATAAATCGTATAAAGGGCATTCCCAATTATAAAGTGCATATAGAGCTGAAGCTGTGGAAATGCTAACACTGGGCAAATATTTTGGACATAGGTTCTCTGGGAACAGAGCCACCCCTTCCAATAAACTGTGAAGCAACTAACAAAATACATGTGTTTATCCCTTTCCCACAGAGCAGGCATTGTGATACGGGTCTTTTTCCCCTCTCCTCTCCTTCAATTAAAATGTTTATATGGTACTAGTTTCAAATAACTGATACCCTAGCTTTATAGGCTTCAAATGTTAATCAGTAAGATCAGAGATAGCAGCATTTAGCAGGATTAAACGCACAAGGTTTAGGAATAATCTCTCCCCCACAACCCCCCTCAAAGAAAAAAAAACACACACAAAAGCCTCATGCACAGAAGCCAGCTCCTCTTCGTCCATTTTTCCCCATGAAAAAAATGATCATCCGATTTCTAGTCGTCTTCATACTCCAAGTTGTGGTAGGGAAGTGAACACATCCTCACATCTGCTAGCTCAACTGAACTACAGTCCTGTGTTCTGCAAACTCTCCTGAAATTCAGGACGGGTAGGAGAAGGATCCCTCCCAAATGCTAACGCTGCAGCAGGGGAGACCACCCAAACAGCATTCTGCTTCAGCTGCAGCACCAAACCAGACAGTCTGAACCATACTGATGCCAGCTTTGAAAGTGCTTCTCAGAGAGAAAGCAAAGTACTTGGTATAAGCTACTCCCTTCACAGAGATCAACACACTGACAAGTTTCAGCTGACACCTCAAACAATGAATCCAATTTTAACAAGTGATTAAAATATTCCCTTCACTTTCACAGTCACCTTCATAATGAACAGCTCGGCACAGAGTTAAGTAGCACCACCATTAATGGTCATTTTCCTGATGCAAAACAAAGCAAACTGCAAAAATAGTAATTTGTGTTGCTTAAAAATATAAAGCTTTATCTCAGGCACAAACAAGAACAAGACATGAAGTTTTGTAGACCAACATACATTTCATTTTACTGCATGTACTGGTACAGATATCTGATACCACTTGTATCACCACATGAAAAGGCATGTTGGTACAAAAGATAATAAACAATAAATAGGAACCACATTCCTCCCAAGGCTTATCAAAACAAATGGCAAATAGAGGCCTAAGAAAAGAGCTCTGTTGAATCTTGCTGCAGAAATTACCAAAGCAGCAACTATGTGCAAGGATAGTGCATCACAGCAGAATTTACAGACATGCTCCTGCTGGAAGCAGGACACTGCTCAAGCACCAGACTCACAAGTTAATAGAAAGTTACAAAACAGTCCTGTTTTCTCTTTATTTTGTTGCTCACTCCCAAAAGACCCCAATTTACATTCACTGAGCAGTCACTTCTGGCTGCTTTAAGGCATTACCATGTCCCAGCAACTTGCTAAGGAGCCAAGAACTGTCAGCTCTGAAGGGGGGCCTCAGCCATTATAGTTCAACCCAGCTCACTGGTTGCAGTCATTTCATCTCCAGCTCACCCTGGCTAAAACTATACAGCTGGTTCAGATTTGCCAACAGAGCTACACGTGTAGTTACACTCTGACCCAGGTTTCACCAGAATGCTTGGAGTTTAAAAAGTGGCTATGGTTAAGGCTCAGCTATGTGAGCAGATCTGTAAGGGCTGTGACCTCTTTGTTCCTGGAGCAGCAGCACACACAGCTGTTCCGTTTTTCAAAACGCGGGATTTATCCAACTTCCTCGGCACCGAGAGTCCATGTGCTTTAGAGCTTCCAATCCACTCCATCAACCTCCAGGGCTCTTCCTGCTCCCAACAGTTTTAAGTTGCAAGCTGAACTACTGGAGTACGATTTGTATGACTTGATGTCAAAGCCAAAATATTCAAACTAGTGACCAAAGACTTACATAAGATGTTCCCAACACACTTGACAAGTCATGCAATATCTGCTTAAGTTCCAGTCTATTCCTGTTGAACAGCTTTTTTTATTTTTGTTTCATGAATAGACTTATTTTAGGTTAAAATCAAGCACTTTAAATATTAGACACGCCTAGCAGAAACTTCACAAAAAATGAAAAAGTACAAAGTCTTTTCTTCACTTCTTAGAAGTATGCAAGTTTAAATCCTTTGGTATAAAAAGTGTGGACCCTCAAAAGAGCTTCATTCCCAGTACAGTGTAAATCCCAGATTTAGGATGGCAGAAAGACTGAAATAATCACACTGGTGGAAAAAGCACCACACACACAAGAGAAAGTGCAATATCAGACAAAAGAGAGTTCAGGTCTTAGGAGGGGAAGACACATTGGCAACCTTCAGAACTCCTCTGAGCCTGACCATCCTACTATCAATGTTACATCACTATTCAACCCAGGAACACTTGGTGTAGACAAAGCCTCTAGTGTTAAAGCACATATATTGCTCAGCTACAGCTGTCAGCTCTTCTACTCAAGGTTAGATGAGGAACAAGAGAATATTTCACTACCTCTTCACTCATACCAGGCAAGAACAAAGATGCATAGATTCTGTACTGGTATCAAGAAGATCACTGATAATAAGGATTGAGCTTTCTATGCTTGTCTGCATACACTATTAATAGAAGTTATTTTGAATCTGTAATTACTACTTGTGGCCGTGCTCAACCTTTGCAAAGTACGGATTACTAGAACCAAAGATTAACTGTGTAAAGCAGGGTACCTCAGCTCTCATTCAGACACATCACATCACTTATGGTGGCAACAAGTCTACAAACAAAAGAGAAGTATAAGCAAGTTCTTATCTAATTTCCAAACAGTTACCACACAAAACAAAGGGGCAATTCCACTATTCTTTCTACTAATAATCCACTAAGATTATTTTAAAACATTGGAGAAAGGAGCAATTTAACAGGTACATTTTATTGTGTAGTAGGAATCATTTTGTTTACGAGGGGTTTCAAAGAGGCAGGGTACAGACAAAAGGAGTTTCATGAAAGTGTTGGAATTCCAGAAAGCTGCCACAGAGAGCTACTGGCTCGCACTGCCGACAGCGGGGGTTTGCTGGACCAGCCGCTACTTTACCGCTACTTTACGCTGGAGCATCTGATAACTGTTGTGGCACCTAGAAGACTAAATGCAGCACTCCATATAAAGCCTTCAAGAACTTTCCTCTTATTTATGGTGTTTTTCAGTTTGAGCCTAAAGCAGCAAAATACAAGACATGAAGGATTATCACTGTTTACAGCACCACCAGAACAAGGCCCTTGCATATGCAGTATCTGAACTTCACAAAATTCCAAAGAAACACCACGTTTTTCTCTAACTTATAAAACTTACTAGTCCCTTGTTTACTTCTTATTCCCTGACAGCACAATATATTTGTATGCAACCCCAGTTAACCCAGAGAACTCCAGCCCAGAGCAGTATATAGATGCTTTCAGAAAGAGCACCACCAGCACGGTCTCAGTTTCCATCTCTTCACTGATGATTATCAGAAAATCTAAGCTGACAAAGCTGCCTTGTTGGAGAGGTCAACCTGAATGCAAGTTTAAAAAACAACCCACAAAACAAAACCCACACACAGTCACTTTAAGGTTAAAGAGAAGAAAACAGCAAATAACCTTCAGAGCTAGACACGCTTGTTTACAGCGAAACACAACAGGGAACTTCCATAAAGACAACTAGTTAAACATGAAAAGCACCAAGAGCAACACAGCCACTATAGTTGTTTTGTACAAAGACAATTTCCAAGTGAATTACAGACCAAGAAAAGTGAACATGAGAAAAGAACACATCTCACAGTGAGACAAGCCCAAGAGGCATATCCGAAGAATGTGGAGAAGACGGCTGGGCAGACACCCAGGTCATGTTGTCCTACCCAAAGCACTATATGTCCACACAAAAGCCAGGAGAGACCAAAGCATTTTTTCCCCCCAAACCATGAGGCTATACTTAGTTTAGCCCAGCCAGATCACCGAAGACTTGAGGCTAGAGGCAGACTCAGCAGGTCCAACTTTGGAAATGGCTGTCTCTATGACAAGACTGCCACAGAAACCTTACATGAAGTTACACTTGTGATAGAACATGCAACCACTAATAAAAGAGAATACTTTTAGGTAGAGCTTGCTCTGGCACCTCTACTTAAGAGGCATAAAAATTCAGGAGTTACACCCATTAGAAAAATCAAACCACCTCAGTAATTGCTCATCAGCAATCTGCTACATCAACTCACACAAACCACAGTTTCCATCACATGCAGCTGAACTGGTGTGTAGCTAGGTTAGTTGCAGACACTGCTTGAGGAGACCTTTCCTCTACAGTTTGGGCTACTTCTATCTGGATTCTGTCATTAAGGCTTCTAAGCCAAAAACTGCAGGAATCCTCAAGTTGATCACTATATTTCTAGACACCCCTGTAAATTTATAATTTACTTGAAATCCAGCAGACTAGAAATACCTTATTTTAAAATGCTCTGTAAAAGATAAGAGCCTTACTCTCAAACAAGCAAGACAAGTCTACATTCATGTACAATTCTAAAGAAAGCAGAAGTCCTCCATTGTGGAAATCAGAGGTTGTGCAAAATTCCCATCTGGAGATTCTAGAATTCTTTACTTCCCTTATCCAGACTGAAGTTTAAGAGACACAGAAGGAGGGCAACTCCATAAACTATCTACGATACTGTATTTTAAAACAGGTTTAGCTTTACAAAATTATAAAAAAATATAATCTGTAAGGATTCAAACACTTACAAGATTACCCATATAATTACTGAAAGAATAGATACAGATTCAGTAATCGCTTCTTTTGAGACTCAGTGAATAAGTAATCTTCTCTGAATACCGCATAAGTTTCACTTATTTTAAGCATATCAAACCCAGAAGAGATAAAAGCCGCTTTAACACGAGTTCCCAAAATAGACAGCTTCTTGTTAACAAAACACCTGTTGCTGAGAACTGACAGTAAGCACAAAATACATTATAATTTGTTTTTGTAAACAGCACTATGTAGAATTTTAATTAGCTTCTAATGCTACAGTTCTACGTGGGCCTAATGCTAAGGGAGGTTCTACTCTAATATCAGGGTTCCTAGCTGTTAATGAATAAAACTATCATCATCATCATTTCTGTCTAGGGCATCCTGAATTCAACTTAACTTCCAAGAACATTGTGATTATCGTGCATGATGTGTTGCTCTATTTAGAATTATGCACTATGTCTAATTTAAGTGTTCAAAATTATACAATACCCTTACTGTGGTTTGAAGGGGAACTCAACCTAAAGCTAAAGCCTGACCAAACAAAGAGGGTATTTCAGGACAAGTTTTCGGCAGAAGATGTATAAGTATGATGTTCCCTGTGGCAAAGCTGCATTCCTCATCTTTTGCAACGTACTTAAATTTAGCCAAGGGACTCAAGGGTGATACTTTATTTTAAACTTAATGCTATTCTAGGGGTTTTGTTGTTTTTTCCTTAATTATCTCCATCACCAGGGAAGCCATGTTACATGATCCCAAACAAGCTACTAGATATCTAAATACTTAAACATACACTTTGTGCAGGGCAATAGAAAAGTATGATTCAAACTATCAGCTTCCCCCATGTGCCCCCCATGTGCTGGGCAACTGGTATTATTTATCCATCACTAACATGTTGTCAGGTTTCACTGGAGATACAAATACATCAACTGGTCACACTATAAAGTTTTATGTTTTTCCTTATTTTTCTCTCAAGTGTCACCTTATGCTACCTGAAATACCACAAGGTGTAAGTGTTCAAGTGCAACCATTATAGATGTATACACTATATATATATATATATATTTCTATGCAACCAAGGTAGTAGTTTAGGAGTACAGGCAATTTGGAGCTTTAGATAATTCTGCCAGAGTGTTTCTGGGTTAGGAACTGATTGATCTTGAAGACTTTATTCTTCAAAGGTTGGGTCAGGTCTTGTTTATGGTGTCGCTCTACAGATCAGTGCTAGAAGACTCAAGGTTAACAGTGCAATGCAGGGAAAGGGTGGAACTACCTAGTTAGTATCAGAAGTGACCTCCAAGGCGTAGCCTCACTCACAGCAGAAGGCAAGGAAAAAACATGTGCATCACCAAGAGATCAGAGTAAGAATTATGAGTCGCCTTGAGTCAACTTTATCTAAGATAACCTCACATCTATGAATGCAACACTAGGGAATGTTTTTTCTAAGGAAAATTTCTAAGGACCAGAAATTACAGTCTAAGGCACCCTCTTTTCTAAAGGTTTCCAAAACTCCACCACTTGCTCAGATGGAGAGGTCGTTACATCGTTTAGAAAAAGCTTTAAAACTATTGGAAGAAACTTGATTGAGGACAACTGGCATTTTTCCCCACTGTCATTATGGAACAGAAAATAGGAGGGTGTTTTTTATATTTCTTTCCTAAGCCCATACAGAACAGACTGCATGTATTTCAGTTTCGCAGCTGACAAGAAAGCCAGAGCTGACAGCTTTCGAGTAAAAGTCTGCATTGCAACCACGGTGCTTTAATCACCAGGGCATTCTTTACCTACTAACACTCCAGGTACAACTCTGTAAACTGCCTCTCTGATAATCAAATTTGCTACTCATTCCGCTTTCAGACAAGGTTCAGTTATGCGAGCATACACTTGTAGTACAATGTCTCCCCCACTTACTGCCCAGAGCACTTAGATCAGCAAGTTAAAAGCACAATAGCCTAAAAATAGCATGGCTGGATGCCACTGTCTCCCCATTTATTACGGTGGTACCTTTGTACAGAGTTCTTTCTACAATTCTACACAGAAAAAAACAGCCATAAATGGCTCCAAGGGAGGGACTTGGATCTGGAAGGGCAAAGCTGCTTAGTGCCGTGGGATTCCCTCTTTTTCCTCAAGCCACAAAACCCAAAATTTGCATTTTTCAAAGCATTTTGAACAATAACTCTTAAAGTACATCTGACTTCTCTTTTTATCCTCTTGCCTTAGTGCCTGCATTCTGCTGGAGTACAGATCCACACATGACAGAATAACAGCACTTTCTAGGGAAAAGAAAATTCATGATATAAAGGAGAAGTAGAGAAACACAGAAAACACAAGCCAGATGTCTCTATAATTATTTTGCTTGTCATATTAAAGCCTGTATCACACTTTAGAATGGATGAACAGGGAACAAAATCTGCACACAAGAAACTGAGCCTCAACTGTCAGCAAGGTGTGGCTTTCCATCACAATGCTCATGCCCTTCCATTCACTAACACCACCCAACAGGGCTTCTAACAAGAAACAATGGAAAAAAGGAGCACAAAATATTCCCTCTTATTACAGTATAAGGTCAGAAACAAGAGAGAGATCAGCAAAAACAATGCCCTTCAGCTTGCCCCAAAGATGCATTCACAGGCACTGCAGCTTCTGTATTACAGAATTAGTATGTCCTTGCTATGGCATGGAAAACAAAAGCCCAGTGCCCTAACATCATCTCCCAGAAATCTCTTTTCTCTCACACTCCTTTTACAAAAAAAATTAAAATATCACCACTACTGCTGAAGAACATTTATATCCCTTATAACACTAATTTAACAAATAACCCTGCTTCTCCAAAGGCAGCTTTCCTATTTTAACAAGTAACTTGCTGCTGCTGAAGCAACTCCAGCAACACTGCAGGAGCATTTTGCACTCTGTCACCCTGTGTAAGTTCATCAGATAGAGGTATCAGGCCCTACAAAGAAGTTTCAATAAATTCATCATTTCGGTCCTTGACAGACTGAGAAGTTCAGGTGTCAGAGCTGCAGCAAGAGAAGAGGTACTCCTCAAGACAGGAGACTGATATTTCAACTGATGGTGCAGTGGGGTATCTGAGGTAGCAGATAGAAGGATAAGTAGAAACTAATCAGGGATTTATTTATATACAGAATGACTAGGTATATACTTAAGACCATGGGTCACAGTCACATTATGACTTTGCAGAATAACAGACTAATTCTTGCAGGAAGAGACACCCTAGGTAACAGACAAAAGTTCCACAGACACCAAGTTAGAGAAAGACAAATTCAGGAAGCGAATGTCATCAGATATGCAACCAGAGTCTGAAATTAATTTTTTTGTTCTAGTTTTAAAAATAATTTTAAAAATACATTACTCCACTGTTATGCTTAGGAATTTTGCATTGCAAAGCACAGAGTCAAGTTTGATCAGGCTTATTAAGAGGGCAAACAAAAAAAGAAAAACATGCATGCATAGATGACCAGCCAGTCCACACAAATCAAATACTCCTTGATCTCAGAACTAGTCTCAGCCCCTGCATGGTTTGTCACATTCAGCTGTCAATGTTTGTTATGTAACTAATAATACACTTACCTTGACCTACTGTTACTACCTCCGCCTTCCTCCTCTCCCGGGATACTTTAAACAAAGCCCATGAATATACACCAAAGTTCAGAATCATCTTATTAAACAACACTAAAGTCCATTCCCTAGAAAATGTTCCAATAAGTGCTCCCATATTGCCACTTTTTTTTTTTTGCAAGTTAGTAATCAAATGTTTTTGATATCATAAAACACTAAAATAATTACATTTCTACTTACTTTTCCACCAGGACAATAACATTTAATTGGTAACCAATTCTAATACCTACAAAATCACTTTATTCAAGAACTTAACACCAACATCCAAGAGTACATCATACTAGCCCAATATCTGGATATCATAACCCCAACATCAGAAGTCTGGTGAAGTTCATTTAGAAAGCTCTCCTGTATCAGCAACAACAGCTACCTTGGTAAGCTTTTTCCCGATTCTGAGGGAGCTAGGCAGGAAGAACAACCTCTAAGCATTCCAGATTAACACTCAAAACACTAAAGACTTCATCTAACATCCCCTGCATCGAGCAGGGATATCTTCCACTAGATCAGTCTGCTCAGAGCCCCATTCAACCTGAACTTTAACGTTTCCGAGGATAGAAGGGGCATCTCCCACTTCTCTGGGCAGGCAGTGCCAGTGTTTCATCCCCCTTGAAACAACAAAAAACACCCAAACAAAAAAACCACCCACAAAAAAAAAGTCTTCTTTGAATCTAGTTTAAATCTCACCTCTTTTAGTTTAAAATTACTACCCCTTGTCCTATCACAACAGGCCCTGGTAAAAAGTTTTGATAGTGGTACAGGTTCCAACAGCACGTCATTCTGTTGCACAGAAAACATCTACATGATAACATTACATTGCATTACAGGCCTTGATTCTATAAAATGATTTTTAAAAACAGGGGTTGGCAGAGAAGCAGTTTTATGCTTCTCAGATCCTTCAGTCTCATCTCCCTCCTGCCACCCCATCCTCAAAACAAGCATGGTCAACCACAAAAATGTTTTCTTCTGGCCATTTAACTCAAATATAGCCTTCTGTATAAAAAGGCATTGAAGTGTCTGATTTAGGTGCAGAAATTCTAGGGTTTTGCCTGTAGAGGTGGTTCTTTCTTGCCTCTCACTTCCAAATATTATTTAAAACCTTGAGTGAAAAATATCTGCCTTTCCCATGCAATATTCTGCTTTTATCAGCCCAGTTATATTCAATTACATTTTCATGAAAACCGTCTAGCTTCCTGCCTCATTCAAGCTAATGGTGGAAACTTAAGCTATTGGCTAGGAAACCCCACATCCAATACAAAGCATTTAAACTGAAAGCATCTCACTTCTGTCCTCAAAATATTGCTATTAAGCTCCCACTCCAATCTGATTTATTACATTTCTACTTGATTCCCTAATCCTTCACATAGATAAAAATGCATTAGCATCACGAATCACAGGGAACCCCAGTGCAATGTTGTCTCAAATCCTGGGCTAGTTAAACTGCTCAGGTGGTTGCCAGGGCCTGCCAAGTCAGCCATACTGTTTATAGTTTAGTTCTCTGGACATGGGATTATTACATTTCAGTCTGACAAACACCATATCCTGAAGGTTAGAGTGCCGTGACACAAATACATCCTGACAAGGCAGAATGGCTGAGCTGGGGTGGTCTTCGGTGTTGAGACAGTTTCACTTCTGCAAGACTGCTGAACCATTAAGTTAGAGGAAAAGCTGTGTGTTTAATAAAACTACTGCTTAAAAAGGAGCTATTTTTAGGAAATACTCAAACATGAATGTTCATTTGTGTAAGTAATACTCAAAAGATAGCCTTAAGTTGATCTAAACGTAGCAGAAGATGGATCAAGTTAGGATTTAACTCACTTTATCTCTTAATGCATAATTTACTAGACAAAAAAGTTACTTCACATATAGAAACAACCTCTGTTTTTTGTCAGCAGCTGGAGAACGAGCAAGAAACTACAAACTGATGAAGTAGAAACAATTTTTTACACTGTTGAAGCTTTGTTTTTGCTAATCTCTATTTAGCTCAAAAGCCCTATAAACACAGTTGGAAGAAGGGATCTGTTAAAAATATATCACCCCACCCCTTCAATTAAGGGCTGAGAAGCTTATGACACATCTGAGACATCCAACAAGAACATGGAAGAAGGACTTAATGTTCCTGATATTTCTAAAGGTAAAAAAATAAGCAGGTTTAAAAATCCCAAACATTTGATGCCTCTGTTAAAAGGATTTTAAAGCAAGAACAGATCCAAGCTATTTTTATTCCTTTGTAGGTCGTGTGTAATTAACTGCTTATTTTCACAAAACCTTATTACAGCATAAACATCACTGGCCGGATCATCTGCCCCACCCAGACCGAGCTCCACACCACAGAAGGACAACTATCTCCATGAGGAGCCCATCTATCTGTACACCAGGGCTGTCCCTCCAGCACTGACCTGGCCAAGAGCACAACCACAACCATCCCCAGCTCCCTCCTTCACGTCTTTCCTAGAAACTGTGAGCAAACCAGTTAGCAAACCCATCGTCTGAAACTATGGGTTGATGTCCCCTTTTGGGCAGAGCTGAAAGTCTCCATGATGTCATTACTCCTCTCCCCTACTCCCTTCTGCCTTGGGCACACAGCAATTAGCAGAAATGATCACTAAACCACTTGGGAAATAAGGGGAGGAAGAGGACGGGAAAAGAGCCAGTTGGCTTGGCTCGAGCCACTAATTTAAAACAATTTTAAGTTAGCCTAGCTGACTGCCTCCAGTGCTCACACGACCCGCTCTGCTGGAAGTGTGGCTGGAGGACCCTGCATGCAGCAGCAGGTGCTCTGCGAGCAGGAATCCTATGCACATATCACTGGACAGACATCCACCCCCCCTAAGGCTCTGGGGATGTTGTACGGAGATTGTCCCACGGGAGGCATTCAGCCTTCTCCAAGTAGCATTAAACAGAACCAGACCTCAGGGTTACTGTCCCATCCTATGGTGGGCCACCCGCTTCACATCATCAGGAGGCACCGACAGCAGTTGGTGGACCACAGAACAGAGATTCCCTTTGCTTCATAAACAGAGGAGATCAAATTTGGTCCTGCATTTCATATGCAGGTTTACAATCACTTTAAGAATCTCTTACTCATATCAGATGTATATTCCATCCTGGCACAGGAAGCAGACGCATAAATCCCACAGCACACAACACATTCACAGTGTTTAAGATCTGCAGATGGAGCATGTGCAGGAGAAGGTTTTATGAACAAGCACTGGAACAGCCAATCATCACGCGGGGACAACACGGGTCCTGCCAGCGAGGCTTTGAATGCAGGCAAGAAACATTTGCTGTAGCCTGAATACAGAAGTTGTACAGCTGTGCCAGCAAAGTGGTATGTTTATCCTTTAGGGCAGATTTGCTTTCTACAAACAGCCTGCGTTACAACTATATACATGTGGCAAGAAATTTGAGCATTTCACTTCCGTGTCGAATAAATCAGGAAATTGGTCCCAGATAATACATCTTTCCTAACTAGGTTTAGGGGTAGAGGGGACCCAGGAAGAATGGCTATTGAGTCATGGAGCAACACAAATGAAGTTGCCGTGCATATATAGCTTTTCCTGTTGTAAGCAAAACTAGCTGTTGGCCAAGCATAGTACGTAACAGCACACAAATACTTAAGCTTGGACTTCCTTAAACAAAAGGAAGCAACATACATAATCATAAATCTACAGAAACCATAGCAGACTTCTTACCCTCACCTCAAATCTGATCTAGCCTCTCACTCTAGGTCTAGCATCACTTCGAGGTTAAAAAATTAATCAAAATTCAGGTATTTAAACATATATTCCAACCTTAAATATTTCCCCTGACACATGAGATCTGGCTCACCACTCATCTAAAAGTCCATACATAGTCACTGCTCACTCTTAAAGTAGAATTTCCAGGGTTTAAATACAGTCTAGAACATGTTTTAAAATGCTATGAACTGATAAAACCTGATAGCAAAAGCGAATTAGTAATTCAGAGCTATAAGCCACTGAAGCATGGCAAGATGCCAGCATGTCAAGACACTGGAACATATAAAAGTAATCCATATCCAGCATTTTGGGGAAAAACAAAATGGCTCAATATAAAACTGAAAGAATGAGGTATACTTAATAGCCACACTTGTTTACGTTCAGCAAAGGTCTGAGCAATTGCCTTCCACTGTCATTTGGAAGACTGTTGCTTAATTTCCACATCCATTCTTCTATCGTCTTGGCTAATCAGACAAATCCCGAACTCAACAAGTATTAGCACCATGAGTATTTCTTTCCAATTCCCAGGAGCAGCTGTATATGGACACAAATGGTTTATAAAAAACAGGAAATGTTTAGAAAAAAAACTATATATATATTCACCATCTGAAAACATTTTTCTGTTTGTGGCCTCATCTAACATACTTGTCACAGATAGGATGATAAACAAACGAGCCTTCACTCCCATTAGAAACCCCCTCTTTACTGGCTCACCACTTCCTCCTCCTCCCCTCCCTCTCACCCTGACCCATAGCACCCATGGCAAATGCTACTTTTCCTCTTCCTGGAGGCCTTTCAGATGCAGAAAGTGTCACTAAAAATACCATATACGTCTGGTATAGAAACTGAAAAAAAAAATAAAATATTTTCCCTCAAAGGAAACACCTGCCCCACTTGGGTAATACTCAAATCGAGATTCTGACCAATTCCAAAAGAAAAAGAAGTCTTCCATCTCCCTTGTATGGTTTTTTGTTTGGTTTTGGAGAAAGGGGGTGTTGGGTTGGTTTGGGGTGGTGGGAGTAGGAGATGGAAGGGTAGTAGCTACAACACTGGTCAAAAGCATTTAATTTTCCTGCCTGTGTCTGTAAATCAGAGCTCTGACAGACTCAGATATCCTGCAAAACTGATTAAAAAGGAAAACTGCAACATCCTACATATAGTTTTTACACATCTTTGTTCCAAATGCTAAAGACCTGCGAGACGTTCACCCCATCGAGAGCAAACATACAGAACAACAGCAGAGCAGCCTCCAGTGATACAACAAAAGACAATTTAAGACAAATGACTTAGAGCAAATGCTATCACTGAATAATCCCACAGCAGCTGTCATAATTAGTTAGCCCCAATCTCCTCGGAACCAGAGAAGTTAGAGTTAAAACCGAGCTCTCTTCCTGTAACATTGTGTAACTCCAAAGCAGCAGCGTTGTCCTCGCTATTTCAGAATTAACATTTCTCCGTGAGAAGGTGGAACCACTCGATCCTTCCACGCAAATTAAAAAACAAACCAAAAAACCCCCAAACCCCAACCCGGTGCCAACCAACAGATGACAAAAGAAAACTCGGTCAAGTTTGAGCCCCTCCACACCTTATTTCCTGCCCAAAGAGCCCTTTTGTTCTGCTTCCCTGCATAAATGTTAATATCCTGCCATCATTAGAAAGCGAAACAATGAAGGAAAGCCCCACGCACATGAACTCCGCCGCCCCGGAGGGCGAACCAACGCCACACGACGCGATTAGAACCGGAAAATTCCTACCAACGAAATCTCCACAATTTTCTGTTTGCTTCACCCCAGATTAACTTCACTTGAAGCTGTACTTCGGCGCAACCTAGCCTNAACTACGACCTTTAGCGACGCGTCGCCCCGAGCGGGCTCCAGCGAGTGCCCCTGCGAGCGGCTGCGGCCGGCCTGACCCCCACCCACCTCAACCACCCCCTTCCCGGCGGCCCCTCCCGGCAGCTCCNCAAACCAAAAAACCCCCAAACCCCAACCCGGTGCCAACCAACAGATGACAAAAGAAAACTCGGTCAAGTTTGAGCCCCTCCACACCTTATTTCCTGCCCAAAGAGCCCTTTTGTTCTGCTTCCCTGCATAAATGTTAATATCCTGCCATCATTAGAAAGCGAAACAATGAAGGAAAGCCCCACGCACATGAACTCCGCCGCCCCGGAGGGCGAACCAACGCCACACGACGCGATTAGAACCGGAAAATTCCTACCAACGAAATCTCCACAATTTTCTGTTTGCTTCACCCCAGATTAACTTCACTTGAAGCTGTACTTCGGCGCACCCTAGCCTGGACGCCGAGCCCCGCCTCCCTCGCTCTTATTGGTCGAGGGGAGGGAAACCCGCCCCCTCCGGCCAGGTTCCGCTCCCCGATTGGCGGAACGGCGTATCCATTATTTAAAGAACTTTTTCCTTGCTAGCAGGTTAGGTTGGACGGGTTAGAACACCCTGGGCAAGCTGGTTCTTAAAGG
>VXBZ01012308.1:924422-1058236 GCA_013399135.1 Heliornis fulica
TCTCACCAAACTTTTTTTTCCCTTTCTCCGTGTTTCGTTGCCCTCAGAGTGACGCGGACGGGCGCTGATTGGCGGAGCCGAGGAAGGGAGGCCGCGACGATGAGGAGGCGGTGCTACAGCGCGCGACTAATTACTACACGAAGACGGCGGCGACGTTAACCACAGAATGCTACTTAAAGGGGCAGCGGCCCCTTTAAGCGGCTCCGTGTTTGCCTCTTCGCGAGTGACCTGCGGCGAATGTAGGGGCGGGAGCAGCACAGCGAACGGGCGAACCCCGAAGGGGCAGCTGCTACGGGAAAAAGCTGCTCCCCTCAGGCTGGGGTCCAGGCCTTCGGTGGCCTTTGGAGGGCAGCCCCTGAGGAGATGCCCGCCCTCGCACCCGCGAGGTGCCTCGTCAAGTCGTTGTCCACCCTCTCCAAATAAATTATTTTTGCCATAAAAATGCCGCGTAGTTGCCCATTGCCTCCCTCTTTGCCCAGAGGGTGCTTTAACCCCGTGAAGGAAACGCTTCCTGACAGAGCGGGTCTCGCTCGGGTGGGCTCTGTGGCGTTTGTTCCTCTCCCGCGGGCCCCCAGCCAGTCACCTGCTTTGCATCCCCTGGACAAAGTCAGCCGCTGATCTTTAATCTCTTCTTATCTACAACGACACATGACTCGTCTCTGGTTGTGTTTTCTGGTGGGGGGGGTCATTGTAGGGTTCTGAGACAATACACCACAGCTTATTTCTATACTGAACATTTTCATGCTGCACCTGCTGTACAGTCTCACCTAATGTCACAGGCAGCTGTAACCTACACCATGAAGGAAGGTTTTTAAAGGTAAGATTTATGGAAGATGAGTGACTTGGCATCTTGAAACAGATAGGAAAGGAGGACGGGAGAATAGGACAGGATTCCAGAGAGATGAAACAAGCCAAATAAAAGAGGATTTTTATCTGTGGATAGTGGAGAGGAGCATGCCAAGAGTGAAGGAGCTGCCAGGAGGTGAGCTGAGTTTGCAGATAGTTTTGATGGAAAAAAAAAGTGAGCAGTTGTGAAACTCAAGGGAAGACAGAGAAGCTAAGCATGGGTAGAGCATGTTTCCATTTCCTAAAGGAATAGAGAAAAGATTATTTTTTTAATCTTTTTTTTTCTTTGAGCAAAGGAACTCACGACTATCCTAAGGAAGGTATTGCAAGACGACACATAAAGATTTCAGCAAAGATAACGTCCAAACAAAGATCTTCCATCAGTAAGAACTCACCATCCCTGTTGTGAGCTGAGTAGGTAGACCCATAAACCTAGCAAAAATACCTAATGGTGAGAAGGCCCCTATTTTTTGTTGTTGTTGTTTTTGACTAGCTTGGATAAATACCAGAAAATGTTGGTGCAACCAGCATGGAAGTGCTAACATAGCTTTACAGCTATTTTGGTAGAGATTATTCACTCTTGGCTGTCTTTGCTGATGCAATAAGTCTTCCAAATGCCAGGTTGCACGAACAGAAGATGACCTGCATTGCATGTGGGTATCACAGCATTCCCCACAACATTATTTGGAGCGCTTTCATGGTCTTGGCAGGAATCATAAGGAGCTGTGGGGAGTGATGATCACATTCCTCCAAGCCGCTCCACGATCACCTTTTTTATATGAATTTTTTTTAAACCTTTAATTCCCCTCAGTTCATGTCAGACTTTCTTCATGCCAGCTTTCATCTACTCATTAGAAATATAGATGCAGAACAGTAGGGTGGAACATTCACAGTGTCTGTTTAGAAAAAGGCCAACTGATTCTTTTGCAGTTGTGAGCAACCAGCGCAACAGCTGGCAATACAGCAGCGGGAATAAAAAGGGAAATGCAAACAGTGAACAAGACAGACACCTCCTGCCAGGAGTTATTGACCAGCAACACATGGTGGAACAAATGTTAAGTTATGGCATCAAATGTCAAGGAGGGGCAACAGAATGTTCAGATGTGATCTTGCTCAAGTTGTGCGTGAAGCTCGTCATTTTTCTGATGTGCCAAAATGAGAAAACTCAAGTTGCAATCATGCTGGAGTAAGTAGAATTCTTGAAGCATTTAGAATCAGTATGTTTGGTACAGTCAGAAGCTGCCACAACTCAAAAGAGGCTAACAACCGGGGAATAAGGAACACAAAGATTTATGCCATCTGCAGAAAAAAAAAAAAAAGCCAGTAGTGAAACTGAATGTGAGGGAGAAAATTCATAAGCAAGAAAGCCAGGCTTATACTCTTGGGGTACAATTAAAGGATGTGGTTAAAAATTAACTGTATATCTTGATCGATGAATGGAAGACATAATTTAGAGAAATAGCATTCAGTTTTCTTGTTTGAAGATTTCAAGACTGATAGGCTAAATCAAAATACCCACATTGCTGAACTCAGGTAGGAAAAGGAAAAAGGGAAGCATCTAATTGGAGAATTGACTAAGCCACTACCAACCCAGAGAGGGACCTCCTCACCTCTGAGAAATGCTCAGAAATCAGATGAAGAAGATGGTAAGTCTAAACTGACCCTGAACCAGCAGATGAAAACAGAAGCCTGTTTTCTGGAGACCATTGCAGAGAAGACATTAGAGGCTATTTGCCCATCTTACATTGATGGGAATAGTTTTAGACTGCCAAAAGCACTTGGAGCTCAATATGTGACGGGATATTCATGGAACAATTTCATTTTACCAGGCATGATAGTCCTTCAACAGAGAGCCCAAAAGAAGCTCCAGGTTATTAAGTAGGGGATCCTGGTCCAAGCTGAAACACCCAGGAGAGAGGTGAAAGGTTTCTCAGCTACGCCAGTGATTTGATGATGCAGGGTAAAACAGAACGACCGGTGAACATGACTTCCTCCTTTATAATGTCACAAGTGAAACAGTGTTTTTTGTCCTTGACCTGCATTATTTAGATATGCCTGACATATTTTAAGGCTCTCATCACCCTGATATCACAGCACAAATTCTTTTCATATTTTAAGAGCCGTCTATTCACATCTCCAGAAAATGTTGGCACAAATTTCTGAAAGGAGTTTCTTCTAATTTTCACTCGCTTCTCCCAAATCCATTTAATCTATCTGCTAACACCAAGGACATTTTTCTTTGGTTTCCTTTATGTTTGTTCTGCTATAGGAGCTTGATATATCATTTGCTAAAGCTTTAGAAATCACTTGAGGAATCTCGGTAATGTATTCATTTTGAGGTAGGTTTATCTTCAGAGCTGGTAAATAGAAAGTCTTATCTTTGTTTCAGTGGGCTTTGGATCAGGTGTTTAGTGCTAACATTATTTCAGTTCTTCTAATCTAGTTGTTTGGGGCCCAGCACGCAGCCTCTGAGACTGCTGAGATTTTCACCATAGGCTTTAATGAGAGCAGAATCAGCCCCTGCTTCCTGAGAGACAGCCTATAAAAATCCAAAAGAAACAAGCACAAGACTTTCTTGAACAACTGAGTCTTAAATTTGATTTGATTTGATTCTGAATCTCACCAGTCTTTTTTTCTGCAGCCACTGTGACCTCTGTCTGTGCCTTATCCTAACAGGATGAGATGGAGCTTCAGTTACCCAGGACTACTGGAAATGGTGCCCAGCAGCCATTTGGCAGAGGCCCTTCAAGAGCAGCAATGCCAGCTCCCTATTGCAATGCCCACATTCAGAGATCTGTAGCATTAGAGTCCAAATTCTGCTTGTATTTGCAAGCCCAGAATGTCACTGACTTCAAGGGGGTTGTAAGATTTTAGCCAGGAGCAGAAATTGGACCAGAATCCTTTTAGATTCCCTCATGTTTCTGTTTATATGATGTTTTTGCATCAAGAACTAACAGCATGCTTCATGATGCATTTTACTTTTAAATTACATAAAGGATATTTACTGTGCCGATGCTACATAGTTTGCAAGAAAGATGCACATATGGAAATGAAAAAACACTGATTACCGTTAGGATTTCCAGCTTTCAGCATTCATTTTCAAAAACAACCCAGGGACTATTTCTCATCAAGAAATGCAGAAATGAAAATCCCATTTTTTGGCATTTATGTATGGCATTCTGGAGTCTTACTCATCAAGTCTGTTGTGAAAATGGTCAGAATAAAAAAGCCTTGTAATGTACAAAAAGTTCAATACTCTGCTTTTATTTTCTGTATACTGTTTTCCCAGAGATGAGTCCATCTCTAAAAATAATTAATTGTTTTCTGCCTCTCAAAGGGTGGGAGAAGAGAAAGGAGATCTGGGATCACCAAGGACAATAGTTTCAAACTCAGATCAAGGTTGAAAATGAAACTGTAAAAGCAGGTAAGCAGGACGGCTGGCAGAGCATGTTAGACAGTGGCACTGCCACTGAGAGCATCAAGCACCCTGAGCTGCCCTGCCCAGAGTGATGGCACCTGCTTCAAAGCCAGCATTTCACCCATACCCTTGGAGCTGCAAAAGGGGCCTGAGTGCAAACCAGCTGCTCATTGTCTTTCTGGAGCAGGGAGCAGCATAGGATGGAGATCCTCCACCGAGCAGAGTTCCTGTCTGGTTCTAGTTGTAGCTACTGTGTTGCTCTGCATCTTTCCAAACGGGGCAGATGGTTTTGACACATGGTTACAAATCTGGGAGCTTCCTTCTAGATAGCCTTGTTTAGAAATCTGGGCTGTGGCCTTCTAAAGCCTTAACGACTCCCTTTTAAGCTTTTAATATCCACGTTAAATAGTTCATTGAGCATGGCCTGGTATTCAGGAGAACAGTGTGCCATTGTCTGCCGATGAGTAACTTTAGGCAAAGGAATTATTTTGTACCTCTGTGCTTTTTCTTCTCCTGCATCTGCTTTGTCTCTGCAGATAGTAAAGTCTTTCAGGGAAGGAGTGGCTCACGCTATGCGTGTCTAGTCATCAGCCCAGCCAACTCCAGTCTCACTGAGAGCCTCTCTGTGCTCCTAACAGTAGCATCTTAACACGTTGGCCTCCGTATATGCTTGCTTTTCAACCTACTGTAGCAACAGGGTTTTAGGCTTAATTACTATATAAAACAAAAATCTGGATCCCTAAATCCTGTAACATTAAAGTATCCGTATACCATGCTTGCTAAGCCCTTGCACAAATAGGTCACTGTATAGAAAGCCCAGAGACTACAGGCTGCTCTGGCAACCAAGTGCTAAATTGTGAATCTAAAGGGACCAGAGATACTCTAACGGGACAGTAATACTCCTTCGCCCCTGAAACGTCTCTGTGCACTCTAGAAAGGTGACCCTGCCTGACTGCAGTTTAAGGGGAGCAGAGGTACTGTCATCAGGGCAGCACTGCCTGGCAACCCCCTAATAGCACCACTCCTTTTGAGACCTTTGAAGGCAGCAGAATTTCGTGCATCCCTGAGAGCACTCAGGGCTGATTTTTGCTTTCGCAACTTTCTGCTGCTGCCACTGCACATAGCAGAGCCCTCAGTTCATGCTGTGCCACTGGGTGCTTGGGTTCAGCAGGCTGTTCTGTGTAAATAATCGTGGTGCCTGGGCATATCCTGGTGTCTAGAAAGCAAACATGATGCTTGAAGCTTCTGTCAAGGATCTAGATACAAATGTTCCAAATGACAAAAAATGTCTGTTCATCCATCTACCTGACTGCTTAGGAATGCCAAGAGCACCAGACAACTATGGGTTTGATGTTCTTGTTTGTTCTGTTACTGTCCATCTGACCTTGCTATTTCAGATAGGCTATTTGTCAATGCCAGAGAAATCTGCTGCAGCAACAGAGGGAATATCTAGTGTCAGTATTCTCCAGCTCCTTGAGGGAACTACCTCATTAAAGAAGCTAAAACGTCGCTTTGATTGCTTAGAAGCAAGCCATTTGTTTTGCAAAAATCTCCAAGCAGTTATTCACTTCTTGTAAAATTATAATGCCTCAAGTCTTTTCCTAAGCAGTCTTGAATACCAGAATGACTTGAAATTTGCAGCCAATAAAAAGTTTTACAGCAAAGCAGATCTGATCAGTGTTTCCTTAAGTAAGACAATTAATCTTCTCTGTCAAAATGTCATCAGAATTTGGTAGATTTTTAAACCATAAAATGTTTTACTGGAGAAAGTAATAAAAGAGGATATTTCTATAGCTTCACAGATGTTCAGAATGCATTTGAGATTTTGTAGGCTTGCTTTAGGAAATTTGAAGCTTAGACTTTTAATATACATAGAGCACATATTTTTGTCCCATAATGTCCAAGTATTTTGTCACGATCAGCTCTGAGCTCTCATAAACTTTAGCAGGGGACATCAAGCTGAAATGGGATGACTGCTGTCCCGGTATTCTATCTTAGGAAAGAAGCCTACTGGAAGATTGATTGATGTGTCTGCTTTTGGATAGTTCCCTTCATTCATGGATCCTGAAGCAATCACAGAAATCCTTATGTCTTCCTAGCCAGAACTATGCCACAGCCTTAATGCTTCTCTGCAGTGTACTTTACTTGTTGTTGTAAAGCATCAGGAGGGACAGAGTTCATCTCTCACCACTGTGCTGGCAGTTTTCCAGGGAATTGCTAGTGAGCACAAGTTACAGACCACACCACGTGCATTCGCTACACAGGGAGAGTAAAGGCCAAGGAAAGAGAGATATCACATTCCCGTACTCCTGTAATGGACAGTAATCCCTTGGGTACCATCACATGTGCGCAGCTCCTTCACAGCTGTAGCCTTCACAAGGACCACAGTGACACAGAGAATTGAGAATCAGCAGTGGCCTGCCCATCCTCATTCCCACCCCATCCCTGCTGCATTTCATAACGCAGATCTGCTCCAGCACACATACCGCTTTATGCATCCAAAGAAAGGCTGGTGCCTGCTTCCCTGTGCTATCTTTTAACATCTTGTACACTCTACAGGTCATGTTAAAAACACCCACTACCAGTTTATCAGTTATACAACATGAATGCCTAGTGGACCTCCTGAGCAAAAATACTTGAAGAGAGTTGAGGATTTGTATCATTGACAGGTCTATGGCTGAAGAGAAATTTTGCCTCACAACATCACACTCACAGGCACATCTGGGATTCTGCTGCTGAGGGCCTTAGCTAATGCTTCTTAACACACATCAGTTGACTTGAAACATCAGAGGTCTCCAATTCCTCTTTTCTTCCCCATGATCCTTGCCCCTCTTCATCCTTCTCCATCTCTGCTTGTCACATTCCTCTCTTCTGCTGCCCTGTGAAATACTTACTACTGAGTGGTGGGATTATGACATAGCTGATAAATCACACCTCCCAGTTTTCTGCTCTGTTTCTTTCTTCCTTTTCTACTTCTCTCCCAAGAGAAAGAGGAAAATCATGACATTATAAAGAAGCATCTTCTCTCAATCACTCCTCTCAGAGGGGGTGATTTCATCCTTTTGTTTAAACATCTCTAGAATTTGTGATAATAAATTTATCCCCCCTCAGTCTCCAATCTTCAAAATGAACATGATACAGATTTTTTATAGTAATGGCCATTTGACAATATTCTGGCATTTTACAAGCTTGCAAAATTTTCCCTCCTTTGGGAAATTGGTAATTATCAGAGTTGCCACAATAAACAACAAGTTCTACAGAAAGAGAGCAACACATCACAGTACAGAGCTCCAGACTGCAGTTTATTTTTTTTTATTTTTTTCCACTTAGCAAACCCCTGGTATTTCTGAAGTCAAAACTCCCAGAATATACTGTGAAGATAATACAGGTTCTTGTGCACCTCAGTCATGAGAAAGCTGGGGTGCATAATTCAAGTTCTTAATAAACACTGCTTTATAAAATCTACTTTACATTGTGCTTTGCTGTCATATGTAGCATTCATTAGAATCTGCTCAGAGATATTAACCTGACTTATTTTTTTTACTTTAATGATATAAAATAAGTTTTATACACACCACACCAAGCTTACTTGTAAAGAATAGTGCTTAATATACTACTTCTATTTTGCTGGCATGCCTAAATATAGTTGAATGTCAGCATTCAGTTATGTCTAGATGACAGGCATTGATGTGGCTGTTTATAACGGAGATGTACTCAAACCACCTTACAATGAAACTAAGATGTTGTGATCAGGGTAGTTACTGAGCCACGTGCACTGCAAAATCAATCACAGTAACTCAATAAATATTAGAGGCAACAACCTGTGTCAAACTCTGGCTTTAACAGCTAGAATATTACTGGTAATCAAGGCAGCTCATGAAGACCTTGCCCAGTGTGCCTGCCTGCACAGCAGCAATCACAGTCTTGAGCCCTTGTTCTGGCTGATGACCACTGATGGGCTTAGCCGCAGAATGATAAGGTTTCCTCATTGCCCTCTGTATCCATCTTCTCACAGAGAAGTTTCCACCTTCATGGCAAGGATGGGAGAAGGGGATGGTAGCCTAGCTTATAAATCATAGAATCTCCTGAGTCAGAAGGGACCCAAAAGTATCACTGAGTCCAACTCCTGTCTCCACACAGGACCAGCCAACTCAGAGCATATGACTGAGTGCATCATCCAGGTGCTTCTTGACCTCAAATCAGCTGGCCCAGTTCACAGCATAAAGCAGCGGTGGAAATTCTGGACTATGAACTGTGACACAGACACACAACCTTTTGTGCTACTTTTATGGCAGTGTCAATAACTTCCAGTAGAAAATACTGGGAGAAGCACTGATCATTTACAACACTACTGCTAAATGGGCAGGATATGATCTCCTAGAACCCTTGCTTTTGGAAGAACAAACCATAAACCAGAAGATTATCTACTAACAAAACATTCCAGGATAGTTCAAAATCAATATGAAGCCTTGAGTAAATCAGAGACAATGATAAACATTGAAGACCTATGTATTAGTCCACATCTAACACACACAAAAAAAGTTATCACTATTTCACCAGGATACTTATTTTCTCCAGTGCTACAACAGATTTTCTGCTTTAACTTGGGCAAGATGCATGATTTCTCTGCCATGGCAATGGATATTACTTCCCTATGTTATAACAGCTTGTGTTGCAAGTTGCTGAGTGTCAGAGTGCTCATTAAGTAGGGTTACAACAGGTCCTGAAGGAGGGAGAGGGCCTGCAAAAGGCAGATAGAAATGGGAGGAGTTCAGTTGTCCTTGAATTCGGTGGGAGCCGAGAGTATGGCAGATGCTCAGGTATCCTCAGGCTCAGCCTCTTGGTAAAGAAGTGTTTCCCTAACCAAAATACAGTATTTATTCTCTTCATGTTTAGTGGAAAAATTAATTATTGAAGAATAAAAAAAAGTTGTTTAATTCCCCATCGTCACCACTTGTAGAAAATATTTCAGTGAAGTCAGGACTGATTCTTCGCCTGAGGAATGAGTTCCTAGTAAGAACTTGGGAAGTATTTGAGTAAAATCTCCAATGGGTCAGGTCCTGTGGATGATGGGGTGACAGAGGACAGTACTGCATCAGCTTTGTGTATCCAGCAAAGCAGAGCAGTTCAGTGTGCAGGGGCTGCACCAGCATAGGGGTCCTTGGGCATGAAGAGTCTAAATACTCTGGTATTTATGGTGACAAAGATGGAAGAGGACAGAATGAGCATTAGCAGATGGCTGGGCACGCTAGACCTTACAGTGTTATGTATGTTAAATTGAGTAAGGCACAATGGGAAGCACTAGAAAGCATCCACATTTGGGAAGACACCAGCATTTTGAATTCATTTGATGGCTAAACCAAGTGCTATTTTTTATGAGTATGTTTTATACCCTTTACACCTGTTAGCAGAATAATAACTGAGGACAGAGCACAGCACCACCACAGACCACTTCCATACACGGAGGAGCATCTCCCACCTGCAGTTGAGTTCCCTTCCCTGGCTGTACTGCCTTATGCATACCAAAGAATCAACACCTCAGCTTTGCAGCAGTCTTTGTCATGTCCAAGCAATTAAAAGAATGCCACTGCACCTGGATGAACTATAAAAATGTCCTTATAAAAGTCTCAGCAGCATTTAATATTTTATTCATTGCTATGTTGTTGTGTTTTGCCTGCAGTAAAACAGCCTCCTGGACGTGAGACGCTACCACTGAGGGCTAGCAAACATCCTACCTTCAACATGTTATGTTAGCTCTCCGCCTTTTTGTCCTTCCAGTTTCGCACCCTTGTGTTTAGCAATCTTTCTGAATCTTTCCAGAAAGAAAGAAAAAACAATTAACCTTTTGCTAGAAGCAGGGAACCAGAAAAGGCAGTGTTGAAGCTCTCATCCCTTTTCCATGTGTGGAAAAGACTGTCTGAAAACTTTATTTCCCAGGGAAATATATTCCATGTTTTAATCTTGTAATGCCTGAAAAAATTGCCTTGCATATAACATTATGTCTCCTATTAGCAAGTCAGGAACTAGAAGGAAAAATAAAACACATTTTAATATATACAAAAAAACATTGATAGTTTTATTACAGAAGGTCTAGGAAGCCAAGCTGTGCAGACATAGCTATTAAAAGAAAATTAGAAAGTTGCTGACACAAGCTGTTCAGAAATAAATTTTCAGGTCCCCCAAAGCCACATGACTCGTTTACAAACTTTTGGTTTTCAAAATACAGGTTTGGTGTGTTCTTATGAGTCTTCACTTTTTGATATGCTGAGAAATCACACGAAACTGGCTTTATTTTCATATACGGAGGCTGAAAGTTAATAGATATTCTTGAGTGTTAACATGACTCCAGAAATGAGAGATTTCAGAAAATCACCACCAAGGCCACATGGCTGGAAGTAACGTTGTAAGATTTAGCATCATTTGTCTATTCAATTCTAGCAACCTAACTGATGTTCTCAGACATCAGTTCCCAGAGGCATGCTATGTTCTGCCACCCAGCAACACTTGTCTCAGAAAAAGGACTCTGTCTAGGATTTACAGACATCTTGTTGCACCAAGGGAAGCAGAAGTTGGGACATCATGAAACTCCCAGTATGTTCTGTGTATGCTCAGATCATCCATAACTATGTATGCAGTATGTCTGACTCATCCCCAAATCCTGGATGTGAGTATAGGATTCCCAGGTGGAGATTGTGCCAACAGTGCAATAAGCATCATGACTAACACCTATCATATGTAGTTTGTTTTCTTGTCCTTTTTTTTCCCCCAGGAGGAGCACATGTCTCGACAGGTACCATTAGTGCTATTTGTATCCAAGAAAGCTCTAGGAATTGCATCTAGCACAGGAAGCAGAAGGTGCTGATGTTTGTGGTGGCCACAAGCCCTTGAGGGAATTCATTATTTACTCAGGACGGGGGCTGTCCCCTACCCAGACAAGCTGCACTGTCATTTTGCAGCATCCCATTTATCTGAGGGACATGGCTGCCAGCTAGGTGTGTAGTCAGAAAGTCTGGACAATGGCTGGACTTGGCAAAACCATTCAAGCATCTTTCTATAATGTTCAAAATTTACAATAAGAAAAGGAGAGAAGGTCTAGAAGAAGACAATTCAGAAGTGCTATCCAGTCTCACTGTACCAAGCTGCATGAAGGTGTGGAGATCACAGAATCACAGAATATTAGGAGTTGGAAGGGACCTCAGAAGATATCTAGTCAAAACCCCTGCCAGAGCAGGGTCACCTAGATAAGGTCACACAGGAACATGTCCAGGCAGGTCTTAAATGTCTCCAGAGAAGGAGACTCCACAAGTCTGTGGAGACTCAGGGCTCTGTCACCCTCACAGGGAAAAGACATGGAACTTCCTATGCTCCAGCTTGGACCTGTTGCCCCTTGTCCTATCACTGGCTGTCACTGAGAAGATCGCTGGACATTTTGAAGGAGTTGTATGTCCTTCTGGAACTGAGGGGCCCAGAACTGGATGCAATATTCCAGATGAAATGAACACACCAAGCCCGATCCACATTGGTGGCAGTCAGTCACAGGCTGAAAGTGCAGCCTCAGGGGACTGCCCACCCTACCGTAACTTTCATCCAACACCAACCCATTGATACAATATTTTAAGTCTCAGCAAAAGCAATCTATACTTTCTCAAGCAGTCTGATGTGTGCAAACTCTAGGTCATTGTGCTCATGTCAAAAGCAAAGCCCTCATTCTAGATAGAAAAGGGAAAAGTGACTCAGTTTCACTGAGCATTCAGTGACAGCAGCAGTGCTGCCAATTCTGACCATTAGGTCTGACAATATTCCCTGTTTTTGTCAAAACAAGAAATTATTTGTAGCTCATGAAAAATGAATGGCCTGAATTTCCAGACTTAATGGTTGCAAAGAACAGCTTGAAAAACCAAAATGGGTGTGCCTCGCAACCTTAGAAAACCCAAAGGCAAGTTGAAAATATGCATTTTATTGTTTTTGATCATCCTTATGATTTTAAGTCATGCATGACTTCTTGTGGAGGCCTGAGTCACAGCTTTTAAATGTTCCTATGGGGCTGCAGCATCCCACGAAGAGTGAAATGCAACTGCAGGAGCTGTACCCAGTGAGAGGTATGGGGCAGCCAAGCAGTTTGTACCTGCCAGCAATCGCTGTTCCAGGTTGGCAAACACAAGGAGCCCAACACTCCTGGTGTTTCACAGGAGCAGAGAAAGTTGATGAAGAGCATGACGAGGAGGGGAGGAAGGATTCCTGCCTAACTCAAAAATAGGTGAAAGTTGATCCTGAAAAAAAAGTACACAAATAAGCTGGATCTAACTGCTACCGCTGTGTTAATGAACGGTTGGGAAGACAGTGAGGGAAGGCATATGTTTATATCGCAGAGCTGGTAATAAGAGATTCTTGTTCTCAACCTGATTCTGCCACTGACTCATCCAGAAGGGTTAGGCCTACTTCAGCTCCCACTTGAGAGTAGATTAGACTTAACTAGAGACCCAGATGCTGTCACATTTACTCTTGTTGAGTAACACTTTCTTCCCTGGCGACACTATTTGTGAAGGAAGAAACTCCATAGTTCACAGAGGTGAATGACTGAGCCCAGCTGTAGGAACATAAAAGAAGAATCCACAGCACAGAGGTTTAAGCTCTAAGGTTTAGCTGATTAAGTCTATGCTAACATCTCTCTTAATCAATTGAGTCATATGTAGATATCAGGATCAATTACAGATCTGCTTCTCTGCAGGCTTTCCTTTGGGAGAAATGAGCAGGGACTGAGGAAGGTTTGGAAGCTGTGACTTACTCAGTTGGCAAGCCCACAGACTCGTCTCAAGTAACTGGGATGAGAGAGGACCACCTAACCCCTCTCCCATGCTTAACTCTGAACAAGCAGAAAAGAGGGTGAAGAATTCACAATATCTTTTTGGAGATGCTTCTAGAAACCCTTGTGCTTATGTCTGACACTGCTCCAAAACTGAACTGGGTTTGGAGCCCAGTATCAACCTTCTCTGGAGCCTTGATCACACACAGTATACACCCAAACCCATCAGCAAACACCAACACTGCAAGAGGGCGATTCAGTACAACCCTTCAGGGATAATTTTTATGCTTAACCAAATGTTTGATTGAAAAAAAATTTTAAAAGGCAATTAGTTGCCTAGATACTTGGACATCATTTGTTCAGGATATTTAGTTAATGCTGATAAGTATTATCAACATTTATATACATACAGTATTTGGAGGTGCCAATTAATATATCTACTTTTGTCAGTGCCTGTGCTGTGCCATGCCTCCATCCCCCGTCGAAGGCATCCTTTGCAGAACGGCTGCACATCTGTCAACAGACACTTGGTTGGAAACCAGATCTCACAGAAACTACAACTGCTATAATTGTATCATATTTAAAAAACATACAATAAGAAGTGAAATTTTCCCTTGATGACCCCCTCAGATTTCAAATAAACTACGAGTAGAATGAAATCACACTTCTTACGGAAGCCTTTACATTTTTACTTCTGATTAGAAACATTTTGCATCATCTTTTTTTGCTCAGTGATGTCAAAGAAAACTTTGCCTTGCTACACTTCCCAATTCCCAAATTACCTAGCTCACATCCATTGTCATTATTCCAGTACACAAAAATCAGGCCGGGCAACTAAAGATCATCCAGTATTAAACACACACTTCAGAACTTATAGATGCCATAAAACCCTCACCTATATGCTTAGTGGCTCAAGAACTTCACGTCCCTCTTTTATTACACATCCATAACTTACAGCAACATAAAAACACATCATTGTTTCTCCTGATAATTTTGCTATCCTGCTACTTTATGAGCCAGTCAGTCTGTGCACCAGGTACTGCATCTTGACGAAGAGATTGGATTATTGCCAAATAAAACAGTCAGACTATTAAGGCTAATATGCTAGAAGTGTTTGCAAAGAGTTTTTAAATAATCCTCTACATTTATAATGCACCATTCATCCTGGAGAGAACCAAGGTGCTGTGGAGGCTGATAATGGGTCCTTTTGCTCATTGCTAAAGAGTAACTGCTGCTAAGCTGGAGAAATAGTGACTATCCTGCACAAAAAGCATTATGCGAGTGCAGTAGGTAATGAAGCAAACAATAATATTGCCATTTGAAATTGCAAGCCAATTACTTGATTTAGAATTTGATGAGGACATAAGGGCTGATATGCTGCTGCTTGTAAAAATATGCCCTGAAGTATTTTTGGGTCGTTTCATCACTTGTGAGCAATGGCACTTCCACCAGTGTTAGTTCCTTGGCATCTCTTGGCACATCATTTCCAACTGAACTCAGGGACAAGATTATGGCTTGGGCAACAAAAGCTTCATCCCCAGCAATGTATTAGTTTCTCTAGAAAACTTCCTAGGTAGTCCAGCACCTTGTGCACCCAGCACCAGCTTAGGAGAACTTTAACACACACAGCTTTGCTCACGACAGTTCAAGCACACATGATACACGTGGGAAGGCGCATGACTGGCAGCCTTCAGCCAGGGGCGTGTAGGCGCTTCGCTGATGTCTGAGTTGTAATGCAGATAATAGCACACTATTTAACAACAGCAAATCTTTCCTAAGTGTGGTAGGAGGATGTGTAGTGTTTTGCTGGACTGAGACAGATGCATCTTTAGTGAATTCCCAGTCTGCTCTAATGTCTGCTTTGGGGCTGACTCTGCCATGTATGCTTGAAGGATAGGGAGATCGAAGTTGGATATGGGGCAGGTGAGAAATGCTTCTATTATGTTGTTTTTATACGCACTGTGTTGCTATATATAGTTACAAAAAGAGTTATTATCTGAAATAGAAGATAATTCTTGACAGACTGCCCATATCCTGTTGCCTATATAGAACCTATCATTACATGAATGGGACTATACTGCATGATCAGACCTTCCCTCTAAAAATGATTGCCACCGGCAGACAAGAAGTACCAGGACAGCACACACCAAGGCTGAAATCTCTCTAACAGGGAAGATACAGGAATAATTCACTATTAGAAGTAGGGGTTTGTGTCCAAATGGGATCCAACACCAAATTCTTTGAAATTAAAGATTACCTAGACCCTACAGCCAAGTGTTATTTTTAAAGCCAACTCAGGCAAGAGTTGCCCAGCTGGAATCTGCAGACCTATGTAAGAAAGCTCCTAGCAGCAGGATAAAAGCTGGATTCATGGTACAGGCTTTATCTATTCCTGTGAGCACTGATGCCCCAGGGCATGTTTATCTTAACACCAGTCTCCTCCCCGCACTCAGTACCAGAGAGTCACACCACAGTGCTGTATTTTCTCTCTGGCTCCCATGCATCAAGCACCGTATGTCAAACAAACAGTTTCAGATGGTGCTTGTTTTCTCTGCTTAACTGAAATCATTAGGCAAATTATTTAGCAGGATACCCAGGGATTTATCAGTAGGATTCCCATTAATATGGCTAGACATAGATGTCTAAATCTCTGCATTAAAATTTCCCTGTGCAGTATTGCCTTGATAATCTTTTAAACTTGAGTAGTTTGTTCTGTCTATACAACAATGCTACAGACAAACTGAAGGTAAAGCTTCCAAGATTGTAATCACTCAAAAGTCAATATTCCCTTTCTCTAGGCTCTTCAAGCCAGATGAGACCCTGTGATGTTGCATGACAAGAGGACAATGTGCCAAATTAAAAGCACTGTAATAGCTGAAACCAATTGCTATTGATCAGCTCTTTGTAGGCTGATAACTCAACTGCTCTCTGGAAATAAATTTCTACAAATTCTTTAGGAGTCAACACTGACTGATGCAATCATTTGCTCACAGTAACAAGACAGCCTGTGCTGACTCAACAACCTTCCTAATTTAAATGGTAGAAGGCACCAAAATCCCCAACTTTAATAAAGGGGAGATAGAGACGAGAGACAGAAGCACTAGTTTATGTAAGGTTAGTACATAACAGCTTGTCACCACATCCCAACCCAAGGGCAGGAATATATAGGAACATGACAGAAAGCCACCACCAATGAAGAATTTAGCCTTAATGGTGAGCTGCTTCTCTGTCATTTTGGTTGTTTAAGCACTGAACCTCCTGCAGAACATACCAGTGGTACAGAACAAGTTTTCACTGAATCTCAGACAGAGACCTCAGGGTGGAAAGATTGTTTAAAACATGACTGCACCACCACTCAGCAGCTTCAGAGCCACACGCACAAATCACTTACCAAAGGCTCCAGTGGACAAGTGGAATTGATGTACAGAAAGGCAGCAACAGAGATTTGCCTCTGCCGTAAGGACAGCTCAGCTCACATCACAGCTACTGCACTGCTCCAAACGGAGACCTGGGGCATTAAGGACAACTGAAACTTATGCCTGTCCTCCTTGATCCATTAGCTCCAGATTGCAGCAGTTCAGATTCTGTTTGATGAACAGCCAATCTGTCTTTGCAGCAGGGACAGGGCAGGAGGAAGGGAATGACTTCTGGGAGAAGGATCTGCAGCAGTCGGTTGCAAGGCAAGTCAAGTCATCAGCATGCATGAATTAGAGGTCCCATTCTGTATTGTTAGATCTCAGCAAAACCATTAAGAAGAATGAAAGGATAGATCTGTGGGGGATTGGTCTAGCAAGCAGAGCCTATCTTAGCTCAGGGTTATGAGTTACACACAAGAAGGTACTAACTGAAATTGTATGGTTGGTGTTATCAAAGGGGGCAGACCAGCTGAACCGATTCAAACAGCCACACATTTATCAGAAAAAAGGAACTGATTTCTGCCTTATCCCCATCCAGTGTAACCTGGCTAGTAGTGTCAGTATAAAGCAGAGGTAGAACACTACCAAGTCTGATGACAGCCATGCAAGTGTGCTATGTGTTTACCTTCTAAGGGAGACCAGTTTCTATTGGATTATAAGCTAATTAATAAGTGTACTTTATTGGTATTATAGCTATTTCCAATTTTTCTTTTTTAAAACATTACATACTAACAAAATTATTTCTTTATTTTAAACCATGATTCTTACCTTTTTATGAAATCTGTCATTTTGAACTATTCGAGAGCTATACAAGTCAGTTTAATACACTAAGCACTAAAGAATCTGACCATGACTGATGAAGAACCCACTCACAGATCCAGAAAAAGTGATTAGCAAATAAAGGACAGACAATGTTGTTTTACACTGGTTCTCAGACTATACAAAAATAGTTTCTATACAATTGGTTAAAAATGAAAAACATTTTCAGGAATAAGTACCTCAGATCAAAGATCAATGCACGAGAAAGCAAATTGCCTCAGAGCGTGGTAACACAGTTTAATAGAACCATTTTACAGCTAGCAAGCCATGCTGTGAAAGAAGAGTGATTTGAAAAGATGAACTTGATAAAACTCTCCTTCAGATTGCCTTACAAGCACTCAGTCTTTGGTGACTTAACCAAAACATATGTCCAAAGAATTGTGGGTTCTACACCTTTGGCTTCTCTAAGGCAGACCTGCCTGTTCTCTACAGCATCAAGTAGGACAAAAATGGGATCCAAGAGGTACACACAGACATACATATACATTACATAAGCACCCAAACCAGCATCTCACTCTAGAACAATTTACATTAGACTATGTATTAAAACTAGCACCTATGCCTGGCTGAGATCAAGGTCCCAGCACACTAGCTGCTGTACAAATAAACAGCTCCACTGACTTCCAACAAAGGATAGAAGAAAACAAACATTAGGGCTCTGACTCACATGCAGATGGCAAATGAGTGGAGTGATGCACCTTTGAGTCAGCTCTTACCTGCTTCAGTTCAGTTTGGCTTGTAGCCACAGTCTTGTTGTCATCAATACCCTGAGCTAAGCCACCACCATATGACCTCAATCAGCTGAGCACCACAAAAAAACCCTTAACACATTACCTTGGGAAGGCTGCTAAATATAGGCAAAAGACACACATCTGAATGCAATTTTCTAATTTCCTCTATTTTACAAGCAGGGAGCTGAGTCATAGAGAAGTCAGGAGTTCTTGTGAGGTTATGTAGGAAGGTTGTGGTACAAGTAGAAAAATTATGTCATATTTGCTGAATCAGCACACCTTCTGTAGGAGCCATCCCCCAGAGGAGGAAACCAAACAGAGAGCTGAAGGGGTGTGCCAAGCCCCAGGAACACCAACTTCTGTATGGAATATAGCAACTCCAGATTCTGCCACCTTTTGTAGAGAGCACTAGTGCCTGCTAACACATGCAGCTAACGACTGAGTTACACTCAAGTGAGACAACAACTCCTGATCCCCTGTAGGCAGGCAGAAAAACAAACTCTCCCTGGAATTGCAGCGACCATTTATTAGCTCAGGAATATAAAGGAGGGATGTAACACAAACTAATTATGTTTGATGGGGGCTTTTTGGATCTGGCTTCTGAGTTGCAAAATAGATTGGGAATAGCTGTTCATTGTCAAGCCTCCAAAAAGAGATTAAGGGCAAAGGAGAAACAAGGATGTTGCTTTTATTTATGTTGCTTGAGCTCTGGCTATTGGAAATGCATTTCTCATTGAGTGATTAACAGTTATCCAGCACAAAGAGCAAATAAAAACCTCGTCTATCTCTGTCAATCCTTTTCTCTCTGGTTTTGCTGCATCAAATCACGTGAAACTGACTTTTATTTACTGTCACTCTTTAATATCATTAGTCTGCTGTGATGTCATGTTTCAAAATCAGGAATAATTAAGAAAACTTAAGAGATCTTTAACTAAAGTTCTTTTCTCTTGAAAATCGATAACTTTAGGCTTCATTTAGTTCCCTGTAGATAGATTCACATCCCTGCACAGATGAAGTTACCAAAATCAATAGAGCTTTGCTGAGGCACAGGGGGTCAGTCTGTGCAGAGCTCCTCTTACTTCATGAGTAAAGCACTCGTGGCTGGGTCCAAGCTTCCATCTGCATCTGGGTTTAAAAAGGTTTCTCAGCTCTAGAATACACTGTGAAAGCCCTTGATTAAGTCATTATGATGCATAATTCCCTGGCATGCCAAGAATCTGGTCCCAAATTGATACAAAGGCAAGTCTGCTAAGAACGAATGGGTATTCTGGGATTGTATTGTGAAAACCCAAAATGATATACGCTGACTGAACTGCCGGTATGGAGTTTGCTTGCTGTTGCTACCAACAGCCACTAAAATGCCTCACAGATTAAATGCAATCATCCTCACTGTTCCTAAAGAAAGACTATCTCAGTCCCACTCCTGCTGTGTTGTGAGGCCAGTGGGCTTTGTGTGGGCTCGACACTTCTCCCCACGCTCAGTGAGCTGGGGCAGAAACCCCCTCCTGCCTTTAAAGGGTGAAACATCCAGCACAAAACATCCCTGTTCCCAACTGGGGCTTTGCATTGGAGGAAAATCTGGTAGGGTGGAAAAGAACTTGGCTTTATGAAAGAGAGAGAATTTTAGGGCCGGAGAAAACACTGGTATTAGCATCACTACTAACACACTTACAGTGTCCATGCAGGCTTAAATGCCTAGATGAGGAGGGACATGGAGCTGAGGAAGAGTCTGGAACACAAGTCCTATGAGGAGCGGCTGAGAGAGCTGGGGAAGGGTCTGGAGCACAAGTCCTATGAGGATTGACTGAGGGAGCCTGGGCTTTTTAGTCTGCAGAAAAGGGAGAGCTTATTGCCCTCTACAAACAGCTGCAAGGAGGATGCAGAGAGATGGGGGTTGGTCTTTTCTTTTGGGTAACAAGGATGATAGGAAATGGCTTATAATTGCACCGGGGAGATGTTAGGTTAGATATCAGGAAAATTACTGAAAGGGTTGTCAGGCATTGGAACAGGCTGCCCAGGGAAGTGGTGGAGTCAACATCCCTGGAGTCAACATCCTGTGTAGATGTACTTGAGGACATGATCTGTGGGTGGACTGGGCAGGATTAGGCTGTGGTGGGGCTCTATGATCTTAAAGATCTCTTCCAACCCAAGTGATTCTATAATTCTATGAACCAGGGGCTCTATATGCAGTCATGGCAAAGAAGTGATGGGCAAATATAATTCAAAGCACAGAGCACTTTAAAGCTCTATGATTAAAAAATGAGCTTAAAAGCAAATTTCTTTTGGCTTTAGTTAAAGAATGACAGCAGGTTTGGATAACTGGTCATAGTAGCATCAGCTTTCTTCACACTCATTTAACGGGACGTCATTTCCCTTAAAAAGATTGAGAAGATAATATGACATGCTCAGACAGCACAGTAATGAATGTGGTATAAATACCTGGGGAGACTGATTAGTTAGCTATTTCTGCTCACAGCCTCCTCCTAGGAGCACAGAAATGCCATCTCAGCATGCTTTTTTGAAGGATCAGAAAATCATAATAAACACAAGGATAAAAATATACCGTGGGAGTTATAGCTAATTTCTTTGCTATAATTTGCAGCAATTTACACATAATCATTGTGGGCCTGAAAATACTGCACCATGCCAACAGCAGAGTGTCTGCTGAAATAATGCAAATCAGAAGGACGTGAAAAGCACTTTGGATTAAAAAAGCTGTCCATAAACATTTAGGTTATCAGGATCACAAGTTTATCCTTGCAGTTGTCTTATGCAGGAGATTTTATTCTACCACATGCAGTCCATTTTCTTATACAAGAGGTGGATGGAAGGATTTTAATATCAACTGCTTTTAGACTTCCAGTGGCAATGTAGTCTGTGTCTTCTTGCATGTTAGATGAAGCATGCTTTTTTATTAAAAAATAAAGGCTGTAAACAGTAGGCACTAGCACCACAACACTTTCATGCACATACACACTTGAGAGTGTAATAAAATTGTAGCAAAATTACTGAATTAGGGAAATGTATTTTACTATAAATATCTTCATCACATGAAATTTACTGAAATCAGGTTATACATTAATTTCTTTAAACGTAATTTTTATTCAAAGACCTGGATCAATTATAAAAGAGGAAAATATCTGTACACCAGGCACTTGTATTTTTGTCCATTTTTATAACTTAAAATAATTCAAAACAATTTGAAAGGAGAATAAAAACAAGTGTGCCCCCAGACAGGAACTCTGCATATAAAACAAACTGAAGATGACTTATGAACCACCATAAAGAGTGAATTATAGCAGAAATCCTAGTGTTGCTCCAACTCTCTTTTATAGGGTCATTGACAGGGGGGATATTGTAAAATGGGGGTAAAATGATTTATTAAAGGAACACATTATGTTCTAAATAAAAGTTATTTAATTGACAGATCACTAATACTTTATCCAGTGCAAAGGTTTCTAGTAGTAACAGGCCTGATTCAAATGAGGGAGAAGCACAGAAGTGAGCACATTCCTTGGAGGGCTGATGTAGGGGACTGCAAACCTCTGAGGCATCCAGGTAAACAGTACCTGGTGAAGCAAGCTTGAATTTTACAGCAAATTTTAGTATTTTAGAAAACATGAGATACATAAGCTTACCTTGCCAAATCAAGAGCAAAGAATTTAAAAGCATGCCTAACTTTAAACTGATAGTAGCCTTATTGATTGGCTGCAGGTTTTTTCAAAGGCACCTCAAGGAACCGGGCACCAGTATCCTATTTAAATTATGCTCATATTTGGAAACTCTCATCCAGCGCAACTCTCTGTATGCTAAGTAAGATTCAGATATGTTCCTGAAATGCTGCCTCATCACTATTGAATGTCACCACCATTTAAAGAAGCTGTAAAGTGCTGGTGCAGTTGAGGGCTCTCTCTCCTGATGACATTATGTCCAAAGACAAAAATTGGAACCAGAGCTGCAGATTGATGTACAAGTGGATTTTGCAGATGTCCATGTTGCACCTGTCACAGCAGCATGAACCAGTCTTGGTTCTGGGAGCAGAGGAGACACAAAGTTTTGGTTATTGTGTCGAGATGTGAGCTCTTGATTTATTTCATGAATACTCACACTAAGACTTTCTTTTTTAACTTTTTTTTTACTTCTTTTTTATTTTCTGTGAGCAAATATTTTCAGACATGAAGCTGGCTTGAGCATACAGCCTTCCTGCTGGGATTTGCAATACTTTACCAAGCTGCTACCAAGACTTGACTCGTTCATGCTCCATTGTCTGGGAAGCTTGACAAGCCATCCTTCTCTGTGGCTTGTTGTTGTCAAAGTATGACTATTTGTCTAAATTCTCCTAAGCCTAGATAAATGTTTGGAAAGGCTTATAAGAATGTAGAATAAAACATGTGTCTACACACATGTGTATGATGACACATGGCACATGCATAGTGGAGTGGTATGTTTGGCTGCTCACTTGACTCATGACAGGAGAGCCTGGGATCCAGAAGAAGCCAAGTTCTGAGTTGAGATGAGTTGCCAGAGGAAGTGACAAGGCAGCAGCTGAACTGAGTAACACAAACCTAGCCCTTCCTATAGTCCTGTATTTGTTGGAGTGCTACAGAGGAGTCATAACAGGAGTAGAATGGAGAATTCTTCTCAGCTTCGGGCAATGGAGAGCCACAGTGTGAATCTTCACATGATCCATCCTCCCAGCCTTTCCTGTGTGCCATTTTGGGATCAGGAGAGAGCTTGTGCCACATTGCTCAGCCTTCAATCACTCTGAACTGCACCACAGAACAATAGTATGATAGAGTAGCTACTCAATTTAGTTTGAGGGCCACTCTGGCTTTCCAACAGGCCCAGAATCCCTTGGTTGTCCCAGAAGATGCAAAAAGCCATCTACATCCTCCTGTCCTTGCTGTAACCTGTCTTCCATGCTACACCTGCATCTCCTGAGATATACAGAATGCAAGATGTCTCGAAGTCTCCTGTCGGAAAAGAAGATGCCTTCAGATGCCACAGACTTTGATCCAGGATCTCTCTACAAATATTTCTTATTCTGTCTCCATCCTAGAAATATCAGGAGATGGGGTTGACGGTTTTAGAAGTGAACTGTTCTCAAAACTTCCTAGTCTTGATATTTCCAAGCTTCGAACAAGAGACTTTTGGTGCTTCTCGGCTGGCCGAATTCTTCTGGAAACACAGTATCATGGATTAGTTTAGATCATAACCGGGGCTGAGTGGACCTGCATGGGAGATCCAGGGAGATAACCGGGATTCCTGAGGGCTCCGTGCTCTGCCTGCAGACAGGCCGGTTGCGACTAGGTGGCAGCACTCTACTGGGCAAACCGAGCCTGGAATTCAACACCAGATAACCATTGCAGCTCAAGGGAAAGCCAGCTTACATATTCCAGTTTACTGGAGAAACAGAGGATAAATAAAAGTCACTAAAGCCTCCTGAAGACTTGCACCAGGGCTCTGCAGGGCAGGTGGAAAGCTGCAAGAGAATCGGGCGGTTCTTCTGCAGTGAAATCTAATGCCACACGAAAATCATCCCGGTTTGGACATCAAAAAGGGAAGAAAAAAACAACAAAAAAATCTGCAATAATTTTCTCAAGGCCTCAGACTGTTCCCCAGACAAACCACACAGTTCCCACATTCACCTGGGGCTGGAACAAGCCTGGAAAGGCAGATGTAGCATGAACAGCTCAACAAAGCTTTTGTCATTTTGGCTCAGTTTTGCCTCGAACACAGTGAGATAACATCGTCTCTCACAAGTCAATTTTATGAGGATCTGTCAACACAGTCCCCATCTGTTCTGGAAAATAAGCCTTTTCAGGTTAAGATAGAACATGGAGTCAAATCCACAGAGCAGGAATTTAAATTAAAGTATCTGAAGCCCCTTGCTATTGCCAGGTAGCAAGGGGAGGGTTTGTATTTTTTAACTTCTCTGTCAAGCTTGTTTTTGTTTCAAGCCTTTAGTTAACACTTACCATTCATAAAAGACAAAGTATATACAGCAAAGAGGAAAAGGAGAAAGAAGCAGTGCACTGTATGAAAACAGTCTTTGCAGCACTGGGGAGATACAGCAGGTACGGAGAAAAAGCAGGGATTCATTAAGGAAAGGTATTCACTTGTAACTCCAAAAGGTGAGTGCAGTCTGGAAGGAGAAAGGAAGGCACTGCCCAATGCAGGAGATGAGAATCAGAGTATCAGAGTGGCACGATACAGGCGAGAGATCCCAACACTCATTTCTTACAGTGCTCGGAGTCGACCACTCGAGCTCAGGAAGACTGGGCTATGGTTTGACCCTTTGTGTGTATAGAGATATATAATACTGTCATTGCTACTAAAATCCAGCACTCGGGATTGCATCCTCTGCTACACACTACTGAAAGGCAAATGAGTCCAACACTTAAGTCGGTAGACCTGGGGCAGCTTCAACAGATACGTTCAGGCCCTGGTGATGGGTGTCACAGCTTGGTGTTGGAGATGTCTGCTCAGAGCTGCCACCTCCTCCTGGGAGCTGAGTGCTGAGCTTCCACTCACAGCCTTTTAAGAAATCAAGAGACTCTAAGTGGCAGTCTTTGCACCAAAATTGCCAAGGTATTAACACTGATTTCTTTCAATAATGGTGACATATTTGTATCCTTATTTCATTGCCCTCCTCAGAATCCCGCACGCTCCACTAATGAAGAAATACCTGCTGCTGCCTCTGCTCTGCTGCTGCTTCAACGGTGAAGAAAACACAACTTGTCTCCTTAGGTATTGTTCACCATTCCCATATTCAGCTACTACTTCACAAATACAAAACCCTTTTCATTAATCAATTACGAAGATACTCAGGAGTGATCTATAACTTCAGGCTGTGCTATAGAGAAGAAGGATTCTTGTGATTTTTCCTCAAGTACCTCTCTCAGCCCTGTGTGCAGCCAACGAGTGACAGGAGGGAAGCTCTCTGTGTACAGCAATGCCTTCCCTCTGCCCAGAAATTACTGCCCAGATTTAGCTGACTTGGGAAGAGTTAAAGATTGTCACATCTTTTTCTTTTTTTCTTTTTTTTTTTTTTCATTTGCATTCCTCATAACATGTTGGCAGTTTGCTGAAATCCCTGAACATAACAAAGGCAAAGCCAGCTGAAAAGCTCTGCCAAAGCAGCAGCTGCAGGTATTGGATAGAGGACACCTCTGAACTTGGAAAATGAGCTTTGGGTGACAGCCTATGTGTGTGTGGAGGAGGGAAGAGTGGCTACCCACCCCCTGCCCATTCCCGCTCCTAGCATCCCAATCTTCCCCAGGGTAACATCTAACATGAGAGGTTTTCCAGCTCACACTTCCACACGTTCTCTCGCAAGGTGGCCACAGCACCAAGCCATCTCTTTCTCTACTTCCAAGTGAAAGCAAGGGAAATACTCTCCTGAATCACTCAAGTGACTGATGTCTGTGATACGCTGGTGCTAGCTTGAGGTTTCAAACCCCACTGTGCATGGAAGATTACTGTGTCATTCTAAGACAGACTCACCACATACAGAAGAAAAAGAAACCTGAGAAGGAACTGGAAACTACCCTGGTCTATTCAATGGGTTTCTGCAAAACTGTGATGTCAGAGCAGGACTGCACATTGAGGGGGACTAACTGGGGTTAGGAATATTCTGACATCAGAAGCGTATCACACGTGCTTTCCTCCAGTAAAATTAGGTGCCAGAGCTATCCTGACATCTGAGCCCTGTGCAGGCCACCAAACAGGTTTGCTCATCAGATCTGAGCATCAGGGAGTGCCCAGGACTGGAAACAGGCTCACAGAATCCCTAGAGCAAAGATCAGCTGGTGTGTGGGGCTGGGAATGTCTTTCACTTTCAGAGAAGAAAGAGGCGTGAATCAGACATGGGTAAGAAGTAAAAGGATGAAGAAAAGGGGATGGATAAAGAGGGGGTTCTCCAAACATCAAATTGCTTGCTGCTCTGAAGGCCTTGCAATGAGGTAAGGTTCTCTGGAGACATATTCTGACCCTTCAGCAAAATCAAGTTGTCTCAGAAGAGGTTCCCAAGGAAAGAGTACGCTGAACACCTCTGCCCCTTCTCACCAAAAAATAACTGCTTGACTGAAAAATTTCAACTCAGAGCAGTTGCTGTAGGTATGATGATACTTGTTAGCTGTCCTGAAAGATTCAGATGGTATCACACATCACTAGCTTCACACGGTATTTTCCATCCCATGTTCTGACATGCTGACTGCATTAGCATTGTCTTTTATACTAATAATGTCTCTTACAGTCCAACTCCCCATGGGGGAAAAAAATCTTTGAAGCCACCCAGTCAAATCTTCAAAGAGGGACCTTGAAGAGCACTTAGAGAGTGTGGGAAAGTCTGGGACAGGGGATAAAGCTATAAAGCCAGCTTTCCCCTTCTCCATCCATACCTGTACCCCTGTTGCATTCCCATTTTTTGCAGTTATGTAAAGGTCCTTGAGTGCTGATGAAGGTTTATCCATTCTTCCATCTTGTTGGAAATGTCTCCCTGGTTTTTCAAAAAATTTGTGAATCAGAAATAACCCTTTAACCTGCTGCAGAGATTGCAGCCTGGCAATGAAGAGACCAGGGTGATGGAAGATTGGGGTGGTGGGGAGGACTACATAATCCTATAGCACACACTTTCAGGCATGTTTTTCAAGCCAAATGCCTAACCTTTGCTAGCATACATCATTCTCAGAATTTTGCAAGCCAAATGCCAAACCTTTGCTAGTGATACACAGCAAAAGTCCCTAGAAAATGCCAAATTATGGTGCTAAAGAATGTGGTAAAAGCTGGTAGATTTTAGTTCTGGTATCATACTATTTAGAGAAATAGTAACACCAAGAAGTCATGTTTTCTCCTTTTTAGCAGACGCTTTTTCTTTCATTTCCGCTGTGACATATTCCACAACCCACACAATCGTTAAGTCATTAGACTTTTACAGGAACTTCTGTGGTAAAAGAAAAAAAAAATTCCATCAAAACCAAGCGATACAAAGCTGTGTGCATGTTCTGTAGCAGCTCATTACTGACCCTGATTAAGAGCGGTGTACAGCTCTCTGTGATTCATCCTAAATGGAAACTGCTGAATTCTACTACGTTTATTACTTAGCTCAAGATTATCTGCAGTATGTGCTTCAGGAGTCACACCTCGGGCCAGCCCAAACCAGGGTTGCTCATGTCTTGCGAAACATTGCATCCTCGCTGCAAGATCAAACCGAGGAGGCTCTCAGACCCTTCTTGGACAGGATTGATATCACCTCTGTTGCTGTTGCCAAGAGAATTTTCAATGGTGTCATGGAAGAAAAATTTGCTGATGGAAATACTAACTGGGGACGAATAATGACCATATTTACATTTGGAGGTCTTCTCACTAAGAAGCTTCAAGAACATGGAGTTCAGCTGACTGGAGAGGAGAAGGAGCAGATTTCTTATTTCATCACAGAGTACATAATAAACAACAAAGCCGAATGGATAGATGCGAATGGTGGCTGGGTAAGCGTCTCATTTTCCACCAAAGTCTAGATTAGGAGATTTTGTTTAATTAAGAAAAACTGTTGTTACAGACACTGCAAAAACATTTTATTCAGGGTTTTATTTGGTGGTTTAATATTTCATGTCTGGAATGGCTCCTTGAGACTTACAGTGAAAACTTTACTTTTACTTTAAATAGAACAATAGTAAAAGAGAAGTTTCTTTGTAAAAAGGCACTTTCTGTACCTGCTACAGTTGAAACCTTTTAGTTTTGAATCATAGGATCATACAATAATTCAGGTTGAGAGGGAGTTCAGGAAATTGTCTGGTCCAGCCTCCTGCTCAAAGCAGGTTAAACTATGAATGCCATGAAATTTCCCATTATTAAATCTAAAATTAGGTGGCATCCTAAAGTTAGTGCAGCAGTTTTGCTTCCATAGAGGAGCTGGCCTAAAAATACTGAAGTTCAATGTAAGAGAAGAATACACAGGTGTGATCCTCACAGCTGAAGTCAGTACTCTGATTGCTGTGGATTTCAACAAAGGCATTATTTAATCCCCCTAATCTGTTTTACTTAAACAAATTTATAGGTAAGTGCAATTGAGGTTAAATCTTTCCTGGTTGGGTGTGACAATCCCAGAACTTCCATCTATCAACGGTCAATGCTGAGAAAAGCATTTGTCAATACAGGGATTAATTTGCCAAGATGCTGAAATTCCCTTCTGCTGGTGGAGAGGAGAACTATTTTGCTTTTGTGAGTTTCATTGCAGCAATACTAGTTTCTCTTGCAGTTAGGGAAAGCCAAGAATCAATGACATCAGTCAGTTATTCCCCTAGTACTTTTTTTCCTTTACCTGTGTGGAAATGTCACTTTCTCTTCCCATCCCTCTCACATCCTACTTCTCTTACATTTCATATTTTCTATTACTTTTTTTTTTCCTCACTTGTTTTCTAGTGTCTTACCCTTCCCTTTTTCTTTTTACTTGTTTTGCTGCTTCTCTGGCAGCGATAGTGAGTCATGGACCCTTGATGCATCAGATGTAAAGGGCTCTCTCTCAATTTCAAATAGAGACAGTTTTATTTAAGAGAAGTATCAACTCCTGACAACATTCTGCTGTAATACGTGGCTCATTGTAGTAGAGTAAGGAGGCTTAGAGGAAGATATTTAACACAGTACTTGTATCTTCCTTGAAGATGTGCATTCAGATGACACAGTTCATGTTCATTTTCTTTTTACACAGGGAGGGCACAGTCTTGACATGGAGATTAAAAAAATATTCAGCAAGATACAGCTATTTTTGTCTACTGTTTTCAAATCTCTAGTTCTCTTTTGGAGGTAGAGCTCTGAAAACCTGTCCTTCTGTGCACAGTGATGTAGCACTATGCTAACCTGATACAGCACAAAGTGGTGTATTTTTCCTATGTGACTTTTAAGATGTCCCTAACTGTGCACATTCTTTTCCATAGGAAAATGGCTTCCTAATGAAGTTTGAAAGAAGATCACTACTGTCTTTCTCCAAAATTACAGCCATGTTCATTGCTGTTTTCTCCTTGTTCAGAGAATACTACTGAAATAAATGGACCTGCCATTCATCTATAAATTAGATATTGCCACAAGCTTCTTTGCTAAGCTTTCCTCCAAGCAATATCAACAAGAAAACAACTTTCTGCCAGAATTTGTGTTTAATTTATTTGTATTTATTTTGACTAAATACAATGTTTAACATGCTATCCTAATTGCCAAACCTGAAGATGAGATCCCTCCACAGAGGAATCAGCACAGCATCACACAGCAATTCAAGTCACCCTTTCCAGGCAGGGTTGCTTCAAGAGAGAGATCATTCTCCACATCCAGACAGCTCTTGGAATCTCTGTTGCACCTCCACGAAAGGACATTGTTTTACTGAAATACAATCCAATGGGTTAGGAAAGAAGTTTTAATGTCATTTGTTTTGTAAATGAAATACTACTGTAATGCATTTTATTGCAACCTTTGCATAAGCAAAAGGGGGGGGTCTGTAAAGAAAAAATAAACATAAATTCCAGTGTAAAAGTCAGTACAAGTTACTGACACAGACTAAGCTGGTCTTATGGGAAGAACAATTTGTGGAAGCTGGCAACTTAAAAATGTGGAGTCACTTACTGTTAATGCAATGGTATGTGTTTCTTTGTTGTATTTTTTTAATTGCTAATAGCTACAGCGAATGTTCTTTCAAATTTGTGTAATGTAGTCATCTGGCTGAACTTTTTTTAAAACAGGATGTTTTAAAACAAGCAAATACAACATATTTTTAAAATTATAAATTTTTGTAAATACACTAATATTTTTGAATATACATTAAAATATGTATTTTAAAGTCTTATGATTGGTCTCATTCCTTTCAGAAGAATTTGAGGATGGGAAAGGTCTACCTGAGTAAGATAACAGAAAAGCTATCACAGTGCTACTAGAGAATCCAAAAAATATATGGGTTTGACCTGAAGTCCATGGATGTCACGACTTTAATTTTCCATCGTACTTATTAAGTATTATCTGGTAGCTTGTGTAAGAAACAGCTTGTGCAAAAAAAAATGGACTGGATCATCTCTGATGAGAGTAATTAGTGTTTTGGGATATTCTGCAAAACTCAACAAATTTATGAGTCAGGTCTAGCAGATATCCAGGATTTTATAGTCTGGGGCAGCAATTGTTTTGACTCAAATTCAATTTACATTCAAAAGTTAAACAGTAGTTCTCCATTAATTTATTACTGAAGGATTTTGTTTAGCTGTAGTGACTATCCTGCAATAGGGAACTAAGGCTGGGTCTAAACACTCATCTTCTGTAGAGGTATTGGGACCTGAACCAATCTGAGGCAGCAGTTGCCTGTGGCACACAACAGCTTCTAGAAAATGAAGGCTTTATGATGCCAGCAGAAGGAAGTCTGGTAACAGGTTCTTCATCCTTCATCCTGGTTCTCCCATCTTTCATCTGTAAGACATTTTTTATAGTAACAACAATCATCTGCTGAACAATCTCCCAAGGGATGTAGTAGAGTACCCATTGCTGGGTTTTTGAGATGCAGTTGGGCAGGGTGGTAAATAATCTCATCTAGGCTCTCTTTCCTATGAAAAGCTGGGCAGAGGATCTTTCCAGAACCCTTCCAACCTGGGCTATTCTGTGATTCTATAGCCTAACTTGGAGGCTTTAACTACAGAACACAAACATGTTAACATTTGCAATAACCTGTATTGCTCCCTCTCCTTCGCACTCAGTCTCTCCCTCTTCTTCTCTCCCTCCTTCCCCAATGAAAACAAGAGAGATTATTTCAAAAGTACAGCAGGACTTCCCAGATAGACTTTGTTGGTGTTGAAGAAAAGATGGCAGCACCCTGAAGGTTGGGACAGCGACAGGAAAATATCCACCTCCAGAACAGCTCTGGAAGTTCCTGTCAGAAATTACATTTTAAAACATATTTGGACTTGTATTTATTTATTTGCAGTCTGAGTTTTGATTATAACTTTGTTATTTACTTCCCTTTTTTTTTGCAGTATTGTAAGTGCATATTGCAGTGGCTAACACCAGGCTGTTAATACCATGTTCACTTCCTTTTACATTGATCTAGTAACCTATTTTATACTGGAGAGTACAATTTTCTAAATTAAATATAAAAGGCTAACCAAGCCTTTTAAAAATCTGGGCGATGCAATAATTTTAGAACTTGCCTTCATGGTAAGGCCTTGGTTTAAACAAAAGAAACGTGGATCATTAATGGTCCAGCAGGCTCCAGGTTATCACCAGCACAAAACCTCCATTTGCTCTGCATTTAAGAGCTAGAAGAGCAGTGATGAGATATACCACCTGGATTCTAAACAGAATAAAATGTCTGAAAACAACAGAGCTATTAGCTAGGTCTTATAAGATAGTATAGATATGCTCTGTTAACTGCCATGAAGTTATCTATACATGACAGTGCCTGAGTAGTGCTCCAGGTCCTGGATTTAAAGGATCGGCTGTCAAGTGATACTCAGGGGAACACAACAATTTCTAGAGCAAAAGATGAGGTCAAAGAGCTGCAGAGTGGGACATCTGATGACTTAATATGTACAGTAGCTAAACTGAGATGTCACTGCGTAGAACAGATTGATGCAAACAACTGTTGTCCCATAGAAGCATTGCTTTCTGCACTTAAAAGGTGTGTTAGATCGTGTGTTAAATCATTAAACGTGCCAAAACAAAGCCTCCAGCCTCTCCCTTTGGGCACGGCTAGCACGCATTTCCTCCAGGCTGAGGGCTGGCTGGGAGGAGTTACCCCAAGGTGCCCTGAGGCAGTGGCTGAGCCATGGTGGGTGCCCCAAGGCAGTGGCTGTGTGGCTGTGCCATAGTGGGTGCCCCAAGGCAGTGGCCGCGCCACTCTATGTCCCCTAAGGTGCCCTGAGGCAGTGGCTGTACCATGGCACAGCACCTCTGCTCTTGGTTCACCACAGAAACACCCCAGCCCAGCCACGGATGTCGTATCAAACGGCTTGGGAGCCTGTGGTAAAACATCCCACTGAAATGTAACGTGCCTTTCTACAATAAAATTAATAAAAAATAAATGCTTTATAAACTACGCCAAAAATAAAAAACTTCGCGATGGGCCGTGTCAGAGCGGCCCGGGCCAGTCCTCCAGCACCCTCACGGCCGGTGGCGCCCGGAGCCCACTGGCGATGGCGGCCACCCTGGCCTCCCGGCAGCGGCTCTGCCGCCGGCTAACCCTCAGGCTCCGTCGCGGGAGCCCTGCCCAGCTGCGCCGCCGCCACCCCCCGAGGCCCGGGAGGGCGAGGCAGGCGCTGGCGCCCGGCTCACTCGGCGCATGGAGCCACTAGGGGAGGGCGGCGAGATGGCGGCGGCACTGCGGGCCGCTAAGCAGGCTCTGCGAGGGGAGCTGCGGCAGCGGCTGCGGGAGCTGGGCGCGGCGGAGAAGCAGCGCCAGTCCCGCCTGCTGAGTCGCAAGGTGGGTGCAGGCGGAGCACGGCCGCTTCCAGGAAGAGCGGCCTGCTGGAGGGGTGGGAGGGAAAAAGAACCGGGCCCAGGCCTGGCCGTGCGCGGGGGAGCCCGCTGGGGACTTTCCAGCGGTGACTCAAGGGACCTGTCGGCTCCTCTGCCGCTGTTCCGGCCTTCCCGGACCCGGGGGGAGAAGGTGTGAGCTCCGCCTCGGCCTTTCTTCGGCCCATCACTCCTAATTAACCTCGGGGCACGGGGCTGGTGGCAGCGGTGTGTGCCGTGAGGGCGCAGTGCCCGCCCCCATCACGTTACAGCACGGGGTGCTGGTGAAACTGGAGGCAGGTTGAGATGAACCCCGGAGCAGCGGGGCTTCTCATGGGTGCGTGGTGGGTGTATATCTTGCTTTATGGCTAGCTCCTAGCAATACAGACACAAATGTAGCGACTGGCTCGGTTTGGCCTTTTGCTTAACTGGCTGTCATTTCCCCTTTGTATAAGTGGTTGCAATTTTACCTCTCATGTAATTTTTATACTGCAAAAGATACCAAGCAGAGTTTACCAAACTGGTGTCCTAGCTCAGCATGATATTGATGTGTGCTTTTGAAATGCCCTGGTTATGTTTGGATTACAAAGGTTTTATATAGATGCATTTTATCATTTTAATAAACATAATAAAATTTTATTTTGCAGTCCCTGCGTATAATAGAGAACAGTCCTTTTGTTTTGGTTTGGTTTTGCAACACACATGGATACTTCCAGATGATCTACATTTATATTGTTACTTTCCCGTCAGAGGATCTCAAATAATTTTACAAACTACACTTAATACTGATGTTTAGCCACGTTCGTGATTGGGATGTGGCAGCACAGAAACCTTAGGTCACAGCAAGTTTAACTGGAACTCACGTCAGATATTTTAAATTGGCTTGCTCTCTTTTAAAAAAAATAATATTTAATTCTCTACTGTTATGGTAATGCAATTTTGTAAACACACATCCCAAATGTACATCTCTCAGATTTTAGAAAATATTGGCATATAAAATATTTCCTCTTCAGAAAACTCAGTCCTCTGCCAACTTCACCAGCACCTAGCCCATGTAGCACCAAATTTTTAGGAGCCCTCAGCTCTTGCCTAGTTGCAGCTGATAGACTCAGCAGCAGAGCAGTCACTTCTGCTAGTGAGAGCACACTAAAAGATACAGCTTTTGTTTTGCTTAAAAGAAAACATCGGGAAATGTGACATAGAGATTGATGTTGTCTTGCCATTTTAATAATCCAATGCAAATTGAAAACCCTGAGCTTGCTTGAGACAGTGACATTGTACGAGTGGCAGGAAGGAGAGTCAAACCCTTGCAGGAAGGTAATACAGCAGACAAATTTTTGAAAATGCTGAGAAAACACATGGAAGAATATAAGGCCGAAAATGTAGCTCTATAATATGTGTAAGTGCTTACAGCTAATAAAAGTGAGTAGGTTATTCTATAATACCTGAATAATATTTTTTTGCCGTAAATCTCATCTCAAAGTCATCTTTAAATTCAAAGTGAAATAACTTCACGGGCTGAGCTAGCCACTAGTTCATGAGCTTCTGCATTATTTTTTACAAATGTTTATGTTTGTGATTAAATCAGGCTGTTTGCATGCTCTGATTCTTCAAAAATAGCCTTCAGTGAACAAAGGATAGATAATATGTAAGCATGGAAAATTTTTCACTCGTCTTAGAAACTGCTCCAAGTCATAGCAACTTCATCTTCAGTTGTGAAAACATCTGAAATGGAGTCTTCCTGCTAGCATGTGGTTTTACATCTTCAACCTTATTTTTTTTTTCTATATGGCATAAGCAGTGTGTGACTGGCCGTGTCAGGGCAGGTTTGACCAGTGTGGTGCACACAGCAAACAGCACCACCTTGAAAGAGGAGAAGGAGTTTGTCTTGGTTGCTGTCTTCACCAAACTCGGGAAGATTCAGCTCTGGAAGACTTCAGCAACATGAATCACAGGCATTGTGTGGAGTCTGCAATTTGAGTAAACACTCATTCTTTCAAACAGAAGCTACCATGGAAGTTCTGTTGTTTAAGAGCTTAATCACATTTTGGGGAAAATCCATGTGCAAATTATATAAAGAAGTAAAATATGGTTTTGAATTGTTAAGACGTTTCTATGGCAAGGCAACACATAACCATAATTTGGCCCAGAGTGTTTTTTTTTCTTTTATCTTTACAAAAATATATCCATCTTAATATTTCACCTGGATTTTTAACTGCTGTGCAAAAAGAAGAAAGAAAAAAAAAGGAGTGAGAACCTTAACTCAGATAGGGGCACGTATCTCTTAGAACAGGGCCAGGGCAAAGGCTAAAGCTCAGAAGAGCAGGTTACCCTGCAGTTACACAAACCCAGAGCAGAGGATTTGGTGTTCTCTGTTCCATAGATAAGCTCAGTTTACCAATTATTAATGATTTTTGAATTATTTTTTGCAAGTGTGTATAATAAGAATAAATCACATTTAAATGAGAATGGACACATTTGTATTTGTTATGTCCAGTTGTAAGTAACAAACTGTGTAAGGTACTAGAGGAGAAGATAAGCCTTTAAAAACCTCCTCTGAAATTTTGTTTGAAATTCAATCTGGAATGAAGCAGAGATATTGTGAGGTATGAATCTGCTAATACCTTTTCTCCATATAAGCGGGTGGGGGGTTTGCTGTTATTTTCCTTCCAGGATTCAGTCTTTTATAAGCCCAGCACAGAAAACCCAATGAAAATAAAAAAAAAATTGTAAGGGCTGGCTTTTCCTTCAAGTTCTGAAAAATTTATGGTAATAAGATCACCTATTAGAAGCAGGTGATGTTTGAAGTCATATATCTGAACTTGCTGTAGGGAAGGCGTTTCAGGTTTAAAAAAGCAAGAGGGACCTGATTTTGGAAGACTTTGTGCTCTAGAGTCATCTGCTCTGATGCTAGTATTCTGAGATACTTTCATTGATGCTTTCCTCATTCTACCTAGGCCCAGATGAGGGATGCACCATGTAGCAAGACTGGAAGAAATCAATGCAAAAGCCTCATGTCTTGCATTACCTGGTGGTTCTGACCTGTTGTTTCAATCTCCAGTGACTTTAAGCATTATCAGATATCTGCACTGTAAGGCACAAATATTTAAAGAACTAGGAGACTGTTTCCAAAATGGATTTTTGCTGCCCCAAGCCTGTTACAATGTTTTTTGTTCACCAGGTGCTTATTTTGGTTTTGCTAATGGTAGAACTGTTGGAGTAGGAAAGTCAGTTTGACTTCTTTATGATGCATGGATTTAAGTTTGCATCTCTACCCTCTTCAAAGGATATATTGCTCCAGTTATGTGTTTAATTCATATAAAGTATGTTGCTCTTTCGTGAACTGGTTGCATCAATTTCCCATGTAGGTGATTGACCACCCCAAGTACCAAGAATCCAGAAGAATTGCAATCTTTCTGAGCATGCCAGATGAAATCCAGACAGAAGAAATCATTAAGGACATTTTTAAGCAAGGCAAAGAGTGTTTCATCCCACGTTACAAGCCTCACAGCAATCACATGGACATGCTGAAGTTGTCATCAGCTGAAGACATTTCTTCACTTGCTTTGACATCCTGGAATATTCTTCAGCCTAGTGATGATGACAATGCAAGAGAGGAGGCTCTTGGTGGTGGTGAGTATTTTCTTCCCACATTATGGGGTTGTTGAGCAGGCATATCCTGGAGGCCAGTAGGAAATAACCTGATAGCAGTGGTGAAATTAAATACTTTTGATGTTGCAGAGATGCTTAAGTCAATGTAAGCAGATGCTGCTTCCTCTTGCCTGTTTTTCTCTACCCTGTAACACCTCTGTGATATGCCAGCAGGGTAGGAACAAGCCATCACAGTTGATCCAGCTGAAGAAACCTACCCCTCCAGATAAATCAGCTTCCTGGTCTGGTTCATGGATATCCTCAGTGCAGTCTCAGTAAGCATAAAATAGAAGCTTGTGAAGGAGACAGGGGCTTACCAGGAGTGGCTTAAGCTGCCATTGAAAGTCACAGGGGATTCACAGTTGTAGGAACTCTGAGAACTTCAGCAGTTTGCCCCACCTGGAAGGTAGGGAACTTTTCAGACGATATCTGTAGGCTGACATGAGAATTTTCTGAAATCTTTGATCCTGCAAATTGTATTGTATTGCTTGGATGAATCACAGTGCTGATAACAGAGTGTGCCCATGCAGAACAGCTCTCTGGACCGAGACCTTAGACTGGAAATAGAAGGACTGGTATGCTTGGACAAATATTGTAGTCTTTTCCATCACAATTCTCACATATTTTTACTTTGATCTTATAATGCTATCTCAGACACTGGATTCTTCATAGGGTTGAAAAGTTAAAGGCTCATTTAGATCTAGTATGTGTGTTTTGGTTCCAAAATAACCTCTATTTCTTAACCTAAAATTCCCCAACTTGTACTAAATTGTAAACAAACTTACTTTTTCTGTGTCTGCATTCCTTTTTTTTCTTTTTTTTTTTCATTCTTTTTGTAAACACATTGATACCTTCCTGAAGACATGTTTAATGTTATTAATGGAAGACTCATGCTTGAAACATCAGTTTGGGAAAATTTTCCCAAGGTGGAAATTCACCATACAGACAGCTTCTACACCTCACAGACTTACTGTTTTTTTAATGCTTGAGGAAGGATCATAAAATTTATATGACTCTGGCTGAAGTCAGGTTTGTATTTGCTTTGGGATGCCAATGTGCTTTCCTAGAGCACTTCGCTGTTTCTCTTTTATTTTCTATCTCTACCTCTTTCCTAATTCAGAATCCTTTCTGTGTCCACATTTTAGCTAGTAAGGGATTTAAAGGCTTCATACAACCATCTTCTTTATATTTAATATTTAGCACTGTTGCTTTTTTTCCTAATTTTTGTCAAAGATTTGTCTATGATGATGGGATTTCAGGGATTTTTGAAAGTAAACCGTAAAATGTCCTGGGTCCAGTTGACTGAGCTTAGTTAAAGCACTTGGGACAATCTTTTGTACTTGTGATGAGCTGCTGTTAAATGAATTTGACAAGTCTGTTGGAGGGATCACAGAGTAAATACAGCATTTTTTGTGTGGTGTGAGCAAGGAGCAAGGTGTACAGTGCACTGGGATGTATCTGTTGAGGATGGCCTAGGTGCTGTGTGTTGAGATTGGGAAAAGGCAGGAGCAGCTTTTCGTACCTCTCTAGTTCTGGAGCTGCTGTTCTGTTCTCTGCACCAGGGCATGGTTGTCAGCAGAGGGCAAAGCCAAGAGAGCTACAGCAGTCTGCAGAGAGATGCCAAGAGAGCTACAACTGGCAGTTGTAACAATTGATGTGTGTCCATGTCAGACTTGTTCTGCCTAAAGCTTGATTTTAGTCTCTGTGTACTGAGTACCTTAGGAATGATTCAGTTTGGATTGGACATGAGACCTTGGGCCCTTATCTTTAGACAGTTTGTATAGACAGAGAATAAATTTAGAGGGTTTTTTCACTATTGCATAATCAGCCCCACTCCTAATTTGTTCCTACAGAAATACCCACTGCTTTTCACTGTGTCTTTGAATTCCTTTTGCTTTTTTTTTTTTTTTTTTGTGTGTGTCAGTTCTATTTTTTAAACCTTGGTACATTTTTTAAACCTTGGTACCATGCAGGAATGCAAATTGCCTTTGCTACTACATCCATCCTCCGTTGTTGGAATTATGTATGGGTGAAACATTTATCTCTGTGATGTTATCAAATACTGTGGTGATCTGAGGCATTTACATTGTTATAAGGAGATAACATAGTGTTATATTAGTAATGTTCCCATTGCTGGCATAAGTTGCTATGTAATTTCCAAGAAATACCCTGCAGGTACATAAATAAGTCATGTCACTTCTGAGTGTATTCATTTTGCATGACAAAAAGCTTAAATTCACACAGTCCTTAAAACTTCAGGTATGGTTACTGTGAAGAATAGCTCAAATATAAAACTAGGTATAATTTTTATGTAGGGTTTCCAGTCTTTAGTAGTCCTCACAAGCTATGTTGAATAGACAGGAACCTCTCCTTTTGGAGACAGTCCTTTTTCTGTTGGATCAGGGTTTACATGTTTTCATCTTGCCAGTGCACCACGTTACACCTTGATGGAATAAATGAAGACCACTGCAGTTCTGATAGTAGAAAGCCTGTCATTGTCTCTGGCATGCATGGGTGACAGTAATTGCTGTACAAAAAGCTGATTTATTTAGCTTTTAGACATAGTAACAGAAAAAGTTCAGATGTTTTATTTCAGACATTTTATTTGAATAGATGCATGACTTGATACAGTTCCATTTGTACCTCCTGAATAATTCAGACAATTTTTGGAGCAAGCCAGTGGTATATTTATTTTATAAGTACCAATTCCCATTTGTGTCCTTGCCCATCAGAAGTATTCAGGTGCACAGGTGTCAGGTTTTGCCCACAGTAACACTTGTGACAGTTCATGTGGGTTGCAATAATTGTTTACAGGAATGTAAATACTTTGTACAACTTTGGAAGGAGTAAATCAGATAAAACCATGCTCCCTGTTTGCTTTTTATCACGACTCCTACAGAAATTTAAAGGACACTTCCCCAGCAACTCTCATTTCAGTGTGGTTTAGGGAGGCGGTGTGATTCATCAGGCTGGACATGGGTTTCCTCATTTGTAATGTTATTTATTTTTACTTAAACCTGCTCTGAGTACTATGGGTAAAAAACAAGTTATCCCTCCAACAAAGACATTATTCTGACTGGTCCTCAAAAAAATAAAATTTAAAAAATTGGCTGAGTTGAGTATCTCCATATGGTAAAATTCTTGGAGGTGGCTTCTTTAAAGGGAGGCAGGTGGCCAACTTTGAACTGAGGGATCTCAGCTGGAAGTCTTGGACCTGAGCAGAAATTATGCTTAAATATTCATAATTGAACTGAACTGCTGACTGGTAGCTGAAAATTATAAATTGTTGTAATTCTCTATAATTATTTTAAGTTGTCTGTAAATTATAGATAACTAAAAAAATATTCACCTGATGAATGGGGAGGGGGGTTTGGCCTAGATATTTTTCTTTGGCTGAAAAATGAGAAGTTATTAGAAATTATGGCTCTGAATCTGCTTACTGGGTTGTGAGGTGCTCTCTTGGGAATTACAAAAAATGGTTTTAGGTGTACAGCTTTAATTCAGCCTCTATCTGTTTTAGTTCTGCCTCAGTCTTTTAAGTACATTATTACATAGTCCTTACCTGTTGGATCTGGGCTCATTCAGAGATGCAAAAGGTGGGCAGTGTTTGCAATCAATGAATACCACTAACAAATATGCACTCAGTCATTTATTTTCTCCCTGTTGTTCAGGATAGAGCTATAGGCTTTTTTTATTGCTCTGCATTATTCAAATGTTGGTGTGGAAGCAGAAGTCTTCATGTCTGTATGGGCTTTTCATCACTGCAATGTTTAATGACTTAAAGGTATTAACTTGTATTTGCTGGAAGAGCAGCAGCAAAGGCTCGGGATCTTAGTTCCAGCCTGGGATGTGCAGAGGAGCTGCCTGCAGTGAGCCAGACTCTTACTTGTTTTTCCAAATGTTAAAGTTTCTTCCCTGTTCCCTAAAAAATTGCAGTCTCCCAGACTTACCTCATTGATGGGCTAGACTCCCTTTCCCACCTTTCATTTCCCTGCCACCGTAGTGCACCTCTCCATCCTTCTCTCTTTGCACAGCCTGTCTGAATTTCCCTCTCCAGATGTCATTTTCTGTTTTTTTCTGATCATATTCCCCATTTCTTCCTGGTCTCAGTCCTAGACTGTCATTTTGGGGGCAGGTGGGCCAGCATAAATAGCTTGACCCTGCCAAAAGGGAGGAGGAGATCATATGCTTGTCTTTTTTCACTTGTCTGCTTCCAGATGTACAAGATTCCCCGTCCCAATTTGCTCATTTCCTTCCCCAGTGAGCTGGCTTATTTCTCTTTTTCATTGGTTTAGAAAAACTCCTCTGTTAAATAGTAGTTTTTGTGCTAGACATGGTTTTGTGATTGTTTCTTTGGGGCAGTGCCTGATTAAATAAGCCATTGCCCTCTCTCCTCCTTTTGGTCCCCGCCTCTCCTCTCCTGTGCCACCACAGATGCCCCTGCAGCCACCTCGGGAGCTATACTGGTAAACCAGTCTTGGTCAGAAGTAACCCAGCACCAATAAAAGGCTTTTCTCCCAGACAGGGTCACCACAAAGATTTGGACTGATGCAACTGAAGGGCTGGTAAGAAGCTGGTGATGAGAGGTTGCGTAAACTGGTGGCATGCTGAAAAAAATCTCAGTGAAACTTCAGTCCTCGTTTCCTTCCATGTTTCAGTTCCCAGTTTTTCTCCCAGTCAGTGGAACGGAGCAGCCATGTGACAAAAGACCTGAGTATTTGCAGTTGGGAGCGGGGCCGGCAGGAGGACCTGAGCCTGCAGCTCTATGTGCTCTGTCTTTAGGGCAATACTGGCTTAATGGAGTTTTCCCTCCACCTGTTTTCAGTGCATTCCTGCCTCTTCATGGTGAGATGGACTGGCTTGCTGCTCTGGATGAAGAATATTCTCCTCCTTCTCTATGTCCTATTTTGGTTGGGATTTTATTAACTCTGATGAGTGGATCCAGTTTACCATGCGGCTGTATCAATGCAGCGGGGGCAGGGGCGGGGGGAACATCTCCTGTAAACTGCCACTGGCTCCTAGGGAAAGTCACAAGGCCACCCATGCTGCTGTGACTCCAGTAGTGGCACAGAGAGGGTGGCATCTTCAGAGAGGCTCAGCGCTCACCCTGACACATCTTCCGTAAATCCGTGCAGACAGCAGGTTCTCAGACATTTACAACATTGTATGAGCCCAGCTCAAACGGTTTCAGCAGGGCTAAACCCACATCATTGACACAGAGGGTACCACGAGCAACATTTCAAGTTCTTGCCTCAAAGCATGTAGCAGCAGAGCTTTCCCCATCATCACTTTTTCCTAGCTTTTTTCTTAGAAACCAGCAAAGCATTTTGCCGAAATAAAAGCATCCCCCCTGCACCCCAGCTTGGCATAAATTCCCAGGCTGAAAATATAGAGTCTTATATGTAATGGGTAATGATGAATAATCTGTCTCTACTCCACTAAAACCTAGTGTATTTTTGCTCCCAGAACTGAATGTGTTAAGAACTGGACTTGTATTTTGTAATATAATTTGGAAGCTTCTGGCATTTTCAGTACTGAGAACTTTGATGGCCTACTTTTCACAGTATTTGTTTTGTACCTTCAAGATAATTAGTGAAATTTTAACTAGAAAATCCATTTTTTTAAATTACAGTGTGTTTTTTATCAGCAGTAAGGAAAGATCTGGATTTCAAACAGAGTGAGGAAATGCTAATATCTGTCTAGCAGCAAGTTCTTGCTGTTTTGTTTTCACATAACCCTGTGGATGTTGGCTTTTGAGGTTTGGGTAGTTACATCTTTCTGCCATTAATAACTTCAAGAACACTTTGAGACTTGCTGTTGCCAAATTGCATGCTGGTAGTAGAGACAGGGACAGCTTATCAGTGTGACTTTTATCTGGTTTGTGGGGGTGGTTTGTGCCAGGAGGTGTGACCCTCTGGAGAAGAAAGAGCTGGTTGCCTCTGGGCTACACTTGCACACAGTAGTTTGAAATTATTCTCGAGTGACCATTATAAACTTTGCCATTGGGATCTGCCCTGCAGAAACGTTTTAGTTTGCAGAAGTTCTTTTTCACCTGTCTTTAAACTCTTGCTGTTTATTCATGTATTCAAAGTGGTGTTTGCTGCCAGGACTGATGGCCTTGTGATGCCATCAGTATTCTTAGTTATTCCAAATTTTAGCACAGTTCTTTAGAAGCCTGACTGAAGTGGTGGCAATAGGGTCTTAAGAGGAATAGGTTTAACTTAACAGCTGCAAAATAAAATGGGATGTAAAAAAAAGATAATAGATTGGACCACCTCCCCACCAAAAAAAAGATGCAGCAGAAATGGGAGGATTTTGAAATATGAGGCACATTAGAGTTTAGGAATAAAAAACAATGTGAGGAGAAAATGCTATGTCTTGAAGCACAGAGAAGGTCTAATAGCCTACTTCAGCTCCATTAGATGTTGCATAGCTGTACCAGAAGGCATAATGGGACCATACAAAATGATGCTAATCATTCTGAAAAAAGATGTGTAGTAAATAATGCTTGGGGTAACTGAATATTTAAATGAGATGTATGCAGATTGGAATGGATCTGGTATAAATGAAATATGGGTATGGGAACAGACGTGTTAAATATTACTGCTTAGGGAAAAAAAAAAATAAAAAAAAAAATAGCCCAATTTCGACTGTGAAGTGATTGAGGGTTTTCTTTTCCTCTGGGAGACTTGATTAGAACTTACAGTGCAATATATGTCAAGGGATAGATTATAATTTAAAATCTTTTTACACTGGTCATAAAAAAGAAAACCTGAGAGTCTGGCAAGAAACAAAATTGAAAATTGAGGCTTAGCTCTTAATGTAATTTATTTTTTAATGAAATGATTTAAAGTTTTGGATGAACTTCTGCATGGAGACAATGAGCCATAGTATTTTGATATGCATAAAGAGAACAAATTCAGTGCAAGTGAGGCATTAACATTCTGGTGATGAGTCTGCTTGTGGAGAGAGGAAGCTTTCCCCTCACACAGTGCTGGATCAGAGCATTGGGCATAGAATTCAGCATTGTGTGTTTTCAAGTCAGCAAATGTCACAACTTGTAGCTATGTATCAATAACTGAAATTTTTTTCTACCTCTGCAGATGCAGTGCCCAGTTTACCACCTTGCAAACAGGTTCTGGTTTTTCTTTCCCTGTCAGCATTCAAAGCATTCCTCTAAGCATCTCATTTTGTTTGTATTAAGCCCCCAGCTCCTCTGCCGTCTGACAGCTGTGAGTTGTACTGGTTAGTTAGTTGTAATGTGAAATATTATGTTCCTTATTATGTTAATATTATATCATGTTCCTGTGCTATGTGAAATATGATGTTCCTTGCATTCATTTTAAATTTGCTGCTTTCAGTTCAAGTGATACCTCATTCTGCTATGATGAGAAGTAAATAAGGATGTTTGATTTAGCTTTTTATTATTCATTGTTTAGTTAAACCTGTATTCTATAAATTGTATTTTTTCTATCAGACTTTTTTGATGTTCTTATTCTCATATAGAAGTATGTCTAGATCTGTACGAGTCCCAGCCATTGGTCTTTCAACCTTTGCAGTCTCTCTCATACTATATTTGAGAAATGTTGCCTGAAGAACATTTTATGCCCAGTTAAAGAAATACTATGAAATATAGGTAATAGCACTGTAGAAGTTAATTTTTTCTGTATATGCCTTTATGCTGCTTTTCAAGTCAGCTCACTGGGCAGACCTTTATTACTAGTTTCCACACAGGTGTCCCACAGCAACATGTTGTTACAAAAATACCCATTACAGTATTAAAGATCCATAAAATAATTTTACAATATTCTGTGTAGCACGTTCTGTAACAGGTAGAACTAGGAAAATCCTCACTTAGAAATTAAACATTTCAGGTGTTGGGCCCAGCTCTGATAGCAACTATTCCTTTCAGGGTTTTTCTGCATCCCAGCCTTCAGCTGAAAGATGTGGGTCTCCAACCTTGGTGCTGAGAATGCTTTCCCCTACAGCTAGTGTCTGCCCTTAACCTTGATGTCTGCACCAGCTTCCACAACACTCTGAAACAGCTTAGTAACAATCAACACCCAGTTTTCTAGATGAATGCAGGCATTTTTGGCTGAGCTTCTTTTCCCCAGTGCTTCTGTTCAGAAAAAGGTATGGCACAATTACAGTCTCTTTTTTGTAAAGCTTCTGAAAAAAATTCTCTGAAATGCAAAAGTTGATGTGTTTATGTGGTATCCTTTTGTAATACCCTCTGGTGTCCTTATGTCCTGAATTTCCTTGGTACAGACTAAACTATGTGGTTAAGTTTTAATGCTGCCTGTGCCAGGGTATCCTGTAGTGAACCTGGAGGGCTGAGAGCTTTGGAACACTCCAGCTTTTTGCTTTCATAAAGTTCATTAAGGCTTTGAAAGAGTGCTTTTCCTTGTGATCATCTAAAGTGTCAGATCCACATTTTCTTTCTTGTAGAAAACATTCTTTTTGCACTTGGTAAAATAGCTAAAAAGATTACTTCTGCTGTAATCAATTAAAGAGAAGTGAAAGCCACATAGATAGGCAAGGGCTTCACATTCACTGCAAGTGACTTTCAAGTGTTTTGTTTCAAAGAAGGCTAATTTTGCTACAACGAGTGTGAACAGTATCATTGTCATTTTCTTTGTACTGTTTTCTAGAGGAAGGAGTCTTTAAGAAGAAAATAAGAGGTTAGGTTCATTTCTGGAGTGTGGCATGAGTCTGTACAACAGACTTGTACAGGGAAAATAAAAACATGCCAGTATCTGTGGCTGCAGTAATTAATCCAAACATTTTTGTCTCCCTTTATTTTCATTTTTGGAAAGGAAGAGCCAGCACCAATCTTATCTCAGTGCCTTTGTGCACATAATCTGGACAATCTGGAGAACAGGACAGAAAGCTTTTTCTTGCTGCCCACCTGTGTACAGTAACTTGGACTGAAGATGCAGTTTGGTGATAAAGCTGAGCCCTGCTAGCAGATGGCTGATGCCAGAAGGGATGGTCCTGATGCCTTTTTCTTGCTTCCAGATCTGTGCTCTGGTCCTCCTAACCTCAGTGCCATCTCCAGTACTCACTGCTGAGTAGATTCAGCTCATGAATCTGGAGGAAAATTACTACTTTTTTTTCTTTCTTTTTTCCTAGGATTGGTTTTCTGCCAGCTTAGTGGGCTATTAAATCCAGTCAGCACTTTTCCAGATAGAAATGATTTGTCTTCCTGGCACAGTTAATCCCTGCTGTCTTTGCTCAGATTCAAAATACGCTGTCATTTCCCCTGTACAATGGGAAATTCCTTGGAACTGGCCAAGAGCCACAGGCTTTCTGGGAGCAGGACACTGTTCACAGTGTAAGGATAGCTCTCAGGCTTCATGTTTGGCATCATAACTGGGCTCGGATCCTTTTTGTACCTGCTTTTTGTGCCTGTGAGATGGGAACCAGCTTTTGCGGTGTAGATGGATTGCAGATTCCTGTCCAGGAGTGACACGAAGCCCTTTGCCGGCAGGTGTCAGTGTTCCTTACATTTACTATGGAGCTCTCGTATCGTTATTGGTTTCCTATAATTAAAATCTCATAATGACATTTTATTCACACACACAGGAAAATAAATGCTCCAACCTAATATCTTAAAAAAATCAGGGGTTGGAGTGAGGGAGGTGGAGGATTCCAGTGACAGTTGTTTTTTTTTAAAGCTCTGCAAGCTTCAAAAGACAGATCTTGTGATGGAAGAAGCAGGATTTGTGATGTTAACATGTTTGACACGAACAGTGAAGGTGCCATCATCTCCAAACCAGCTGACTCTACATAGTCACCAAACCCTGCCTGTAAGCATGCCTGACATTCCCATCAAGTGGTGCAGCTCCTTACAGGAGTCAGGTTTATGTGTTGACAAAGAAGTTGGTGACTTAACTGTTGATATTTCAGCAGCTTTTCTGCATATTTTATAAAGGACTGCTGAGTGAGTCAAAGAGCATTGGAAATACTGAGAGCAGTACGTGATGTATTGAAAAAATCCCCCAATGATTCACTTCTGTCATATTTTGATTTAAAAATATCCAGACAACAGTATGCAAAAGAGGTCCAAAGATGAAGAAATGCACTAGTGCACATGCACATGTATTGAGTGCAAGTATTTAAATAAGGGCTCATATAACCATTTTGAGAAGAGTAGCTGATCAGCTCTTGAAGAATTTTACATAAAACCACACAAAGATACACAGAGACCCTGGTATTTTAGGTTGCAGCAATGTTACAACAATCCCAACATAAACAATTCTAGCACCAGTGCTGTATGAGTTTCTCTAAAGGAGAGATTTGCAGTCACATTTACTGATTTAACAGGATGTGTTAATGTGCTGTAAAGTGTCTCTCATGCTGTTTGGCCTCTCTTTGGAATTGCTCCTTGGTACATCTGGTTTCAGGGTATTTTGATGGTTTAAAAATCACAGAAGAACCCAGTTGCAAAACTTTGAACCAGACTTTTTTTTTTTTTTTTTTTCCAATGTTTTCAAATCAGACTGTTCTATCTCTGCTTACTTACATGAATATCTGGAGTAGATAAGTCATTTATCACAAACTGGTAACCTAAGGATTTCTAAGCAATTGTTTCCTTTGCTCTGAACATGCAAAACCAGACATTTTTGTAGGTGGCATTGAGTGATTATGGTTTATTTACGGGGCTTACACAGACGTGATGAATAATAGTGAAATAGAAAATCACTTGTTCAAATTTTCTTTTAGCTAGACATTTGGCAGGTTCTGAAAATGAGACACTAGACCTCAGCTGACTGTAAGTTAAACCTCAGGGGAAATGAGTGTGATGGTTGTAGCCGCGCATGCTCTTCCCACGTTGTGAAACTAGCTAGAGTGTGAACACGAGGCTTAGCCTTAGACAGCAGCTGCCCTGGTGGCACATGAAATGATACTCATTGTGTTGGTGCAGGTGCTGGTGTACTATGGCTGATGCTGTGCAGCACAGTTAACTTTACAAATGCATTGGCGCTAAATTGATAAGATTTTGGTTTAAATTAATTCTAAATAGGAGGATGTTTGCTTGATCAAAGCTTAGTAGCACAGAAGCTGATCAAATGGCTTTATTAAATGAAGAAGCTGATCAAATGGCTGCTACTCAGTTGTTATAAACCTGTATGAGTGATGGCTATCATGCAGCTTCTTAGGGAGAAGTATAAATATTTTATTATGCTGTAGCTCAAAAGGGCAGGTGTGAACTGTAGAGACCAATGTTTCATGCTGACACAAAGCACTGACATGGATGAGTAGACAGATAAACGCTGAGTTGCTCAGTGCTTGTTTGTAGATTCTGCTGATGGTTCTATTTTCTGCAAAATATTTTACTGAAGTAATAACAGAAGCTGTCTCAGTCATGCTAGTGGACCAATTACCTGGGGTGCATGGATTGCAGAGGAGATGGTCTGCATGGCATCTTTATGTATGTAAAAGGTAGATTGATGGGTTTGGTGTGCATGGATATGGGCAAAACATTGTTTTTTGGAAAACAAAAGGACATCAAACCTTCCTGGGGCCTGCAATTCGCATACACAAATAGCAGTGAGAATAAAGCAAGTGATTGTCCCTGGTGTTAAAAGCATTTTTCCTTGGATGAGGTGAGGGCCTCATAGTGTTCCCCATAGCAGGAGACCATGGATGGAGCCTGTGGGATTTGGATGTGATACTTCAATTTTTATTCCTGTGCATGCTGGGTAAAAAGTGAGCATCACTCTGGCTTTTCAGAGACAGATGTCTCAGAGACAGATGTCTATGAATAGTTAGAAAACAGTCCTGCTGAAGTGCTGTGGTACTGCACAATTAAAGGTGTGCACACAAGGGAAATGCATGGAGGAAAAACTACTGTATGTGGTTTAAAATGAGCTGTTCTTTCAAACTAATACGAATCACAACTTTTAGTCCTGGTAGGTAACTGTTTGGGATAATAAGGAGACTACAGAGTAAGCACCAAAGGACAGCTGTTTGTGAACAACCAACAATAGACCTACAAGGGAGAAAAACTGATTTTTCTGCAAACTTGTATCAGTAACTCAGGGTATTTTTCACGTAGTTCCCAGGGTTGGTGCAGAGAGGTGTCAGTGGGGCTGTGCTGATGTACAGTAATGGAGGATCTGATCCTTTGTGTTGTAACTTAGGTTTCCAGGGAGATAAGAATTCACACTGAGTTTCTGATACTGAATTTCAATGGTCATTAGCATATTTGCAAATCACTATCATATTAGCAAATATGAATTATCACATAAGAGTTTCATTTCTGTTTAAGGGTTCATATTTACATCATAATAGACAGGCTGGGGCAAAGATAAACAGTGTAACTTTGTCTGCCATCACTTGTGTTACTAGATGAAGGCAGGTTTGGGATGAATGATGTTTTTTCCAAATGCTTCTCAGTTGCAGCAAAGGGTAATGTTTTTGACTCCTTGATCATTTGATTGTGTGATTGAAGCCAAATAATGATATTTGGATTCTCCAGGGCTTTGTTGGGCTAATGAGCTGGCTTCCTCTGGAAACAATCCCAGCCCTCCAAGGAACCTCACCTTCCAGACCTCAGTAGGGTCTGGATTAGACCCTGCCTGTAGTGAACCCATCTGGCATTTCCCTTTTTGACCTTACACCAAGGCAAGTGTGTCATAGCAGTGAAACCAAGGACAAGTTTGAACCCCAGGGCAGGGCTTTTTCCAAAGAGCAGAAAACCTTTATCTGGAAGGAAATCCCAAGCTGTTAGCAACCTCAGCGGTGGTGCAAGAGGCACCCAGGGCATTGTAGGGATAAAGGTTAGTACTGGTCTTAAGGGAAAGGGGTTTGTTTTTCTGCGGCATAATTGAAATATTTACTTATGTGGAGTTGTTTTCCCCAAGGTCTGGTGATTAACCCAGACCACAGTGTTAGGTGTTGTCTAAATACAGAACAAGATGATGATCTTTGCCCTATAGAATATATGTTGAGAAGCTAACACCTACCTAAAAGGCCTAACTATGCAGATGCTGACGATAATTAAAGATACAGCAGTGATGCTCTCATTAATTAGAACTTTCTGAGTTATTCCAACTCATTGGCTCATACCCTGCATGCCACCAAGACTGATACTTCCAATCTAGTTAGGATTTAGTGATTGAGTTAATTTTTAATTCTGTGCTGGCATAGCAGCTACTGAGAAAGCAGATGGTAACTGCACCCTTTTGATTCTGAAAAGTAAGGTTTTCCTACCAAAGGGCTTGTATCTTTTCTCCATCTTGGTCCTTGCTAGATCAGAGAAGGACCAAAGTAAGCTTTTATTCCCTGTAAATGAAGAGCTTCTAAATATTTGTCAGCTCCAGAGGTTGTGCATAGAGTGATCTGATATTTTTTATGGCGTGCATAAGACTATAAACACTCCTTTAAACCAAAAGTTGTTCTGGTCCTGAACCTTATATAATAATTTACATGTCTGAGCCAAGTGGGGGAGTCCCTAGCTACCACTGCAGCACGAGCTGTGCATGGAAAAAAAAAAGTGCTGAAAGAAACTTGTGATTGTCCAAAGTGCCAGGCTGGGAGGATCAGGCCGTCCTTGTGGGGACATCCTAAGTGGTGTACAAAGTCCTGTGCTTCAGGGAGAAGTTCAGGCTGCTGCTGTGAGGTGCAGCAGTGGTGGCATACAGAGCTGATTCTTGTCCACCTCTTGTAGGCTTGAGGTCAGAAGGCACCTGTGCTGTGAGCATGATTTTTATGAGCACGTTGCCCTTCTTTATAGGAACACAGGAGTTGCTGCAGCTCAGCCTCTGCCTCGCCTTGTAAGTGCTTTGGAGGTGAGGATCAAAAGGGTCCTGGCTTCTTCTTTGATGGGTCCTAGGGCCTTTGCTGTGTCCACAAAGCAAGTGGTGGTGAGAGATGAGAAGGTGGGATGACAGAGTATTTCGGTTTCATCTTCCATTAGGACTGTCAAGCTGTGCAGGGGAATATGAGTGACCCCCACGTGGTGATTGGCAGTGGGCTGATGGAAGCTCTTCAAACCTGGAAGGAGAGAAGCCATGCTGGCTGCTCCTTCTGAGGGCAGGACAAGTCCCCAGAAGTCTTTACTTGACCTGCATCTGTGCAGTGTGATGGACTTTTCTATAATTATCCATTGTCAAGAACACTTCTGAAAACACCGGCTGGCATTTTGAGTAGGAACATCAGATTAAGGAGAAGAGAAGTAATGAGGTGCAAGGAGAAAATCCTTCCCTGGGGAACAAATCAAACCTGATATCATCATGAAGGGTAATGAGAAATGCACAGCCAAACTGAGGAGATTCACCACAGCTGCCTAGAGGAAGTGAGACCGAGTATCCCTATTTAAAACACCAGAGAGGGGATGCTGCTGTTTTGGTCTGCTGGTTAAGTCAGGGTTGCACACAGCTTGCACACCTGCTGTTGCATGTAGCTGTGCTACATGTTTCTTGAGTCTGGGCAAGTCATTTCACTTCTCTGTGACATGAGGGTTGTCTGCATAGATGTATGCACGTCAGTGAGTGTGCCTGTGCACAGGGCAGGTGCTGAAGCTGTGACTGTGTCTACACTGTTAAGTAACACAGGGAGAAGTGGCACAGACTAGTCCTGCCCACACTAATCAGAACTTGGCCTGTCTCTTCTTTTCTTTGGTCTCTATGGCACTAAAGCAATATTGGGGTTTTTAATCTTTTCCCAATTTCATAGTAGCTTTAATAATATGAGGCCTTGTGGCAGACCAACACAGGACTGTTTTCATAGCATCAGTCTGAGGATTTGTGTTGCATGTTCTGGCTTGTGGCAAGGAAGCCTGTGTCTGTATCTCGAGGAGAAAAAAAAGTTTTGTTGGTGTAGGACCACACAGGTGGAAGGAGCCAGACCTTTACTCTTCTGTGTTTGCAGCCCATGGGAATCCTGTCCTTTGGAGCAGGCATGGGCATCACTTGGACCAGTGATGCTAGACATTGTGCTGACAATTAAACAGTATTGAGCACCTGTGATCCTGTAAATCAATTTGTTTTCTGGCCCTGCTGTATCCAGCAGTATAAATTAAACCTGTGTGGCCGTGTCAGCCTGACTGTATGCCCACACTGCTGGAGAAGTCAGGGTGTATTATTTCGTGTATGGTGCTACACACTTGAAGGGACATTAACCACAAGAGCTCATGTCACAGATACAGCAAGTGACTGTCATAACTGCCAGCCTCACTGGGATACTCAGTAGCTGAATTAAAGTTTATAACAAGCATTGGTATTCTCTGCAGAGAAGCCCAGGGCTGGAGTTGCTTGGGAGTGTTTTCAGCTTGTGGCAATTTGCAGACTATGTGCAGGTATTCCAGGGGGAGTGTGGATTACCTGTAGTGAAATCCCTCTCTACTGAGCGTGTGCTTTTGTTGGGTTTCTTTCCTGGGCCCTCAGGGATCAACAGTTAATGACTATGGACACATGGGGGACAGTGGACATTACAAAAACAGGAACAGAAGTAGGTGATCATGAGGCATCTCTTAGACTAATTTTATAAGGCACTTAAAATTGATGTGGTGGTTGATGCTCAGGTAGCTCCATTGTCTCAGGGATGAGGGTGCCATTTCACACAAGTGATCTGTGGGAGCAAAGGGAGTAGGATGTGAGATTGGAGCAAGCCTGCAAAGAATCCTGAGTAGCAAGTGAAGGGATGGATGGGCCTGGGAGCATGGGGGTCTCCTGCCAGGAGGGGTAAGATATTCTTGCTCTCACCTGCCATCCTGTTGCTGTGCTCTTATTGCAGATGGTAATCTTCTCTGCCTGCAATCTTGGTCTCATCTATGTGTCACCTCTCATCCTCTGTCAACTCTTCCCCCACGCTGCCACAGGAGGTTTTGTTGTTCCCCAGGTTCTGTGATGGGGAAGTATTTTTTTCCATGCATCTCCCTGTCATTCATTCTAGATCCTGGGGAAGGACTTGAGGCTAATGCTTCTTGAATTGCCCTTGGGCTCCTTGCAGGGTAGCTGTGACATTGTTCTACCAAAAATATGGCTTGGCATTTTACTTAAGTTTTGTGTGGTGTGAGTTGCATGGATATCAGACAGCATGTCTGAGTCAGAGTGAGGGCATTTGGTATCGCACTGCTCCGGTGAAAGAAACATGTGAGAGTAACTATTACTGTATTTACAGCATCATTTTTTCATATTGAGATTTGCATGAGCTTGTTTGAGTTTTTCAGCATTAAAAAAATCCATGATTTTAAGGAGCTGACTCATTAAAACAATCTCTGTTTCTCTAGTGTACCCAGAAGAAAACACAGTGCTTTAACACATCTAACATCACTTGGGTGTGCCTGGTGCTTTCAGTTAAACTACATAGAAAATATCTTTCTTCCCTGCACTGTTTCAGCCAATTCTCTTTCCTTAGTGCTTCCCCTGACTTGTCTTCTTCCTGTCTGTAATACAAATGTAAGGAGAATTGGCACCTTTTCCCTCCACAGATTTCCCCCTCGTGTACATTCTTACCAGCCAGCAGTGGTGACTGCAAATGTTTCGTGCTTTTGCCATGGAGTGAAAACTGCTAGAAAAAAACATAAGGCAGAGTGGTTTTCTTTCTGTGCATCATCAGTGCTTGGTATCTACTGGTGTCTAAGCCACTGTAATACCTACACAAAGCCAGTGTGAGGCAAATTATGGAGAAGTTAAGTAGTGAGCATGGAAGTAACTCAAGGAGGATTTGACCTGCAGAATCTATTACTGACTCAGGAGAAGATCAATGGACTATGTCCATTGTCAGGCCTATGGACTAGTCCTACTCCATAGGCCTGACAGTTATCAAATATGTATTTTTACTTGCAAACTGAAGAGATGTGACTTGGTACATCCTATGTGATGTAAAAGGTGATACCTTAAAAATGGCATCACTTTTCAGCTGAGACCATATTTCTGTCTTTGTGCCTCTTTTCCTTGTTGTTTGCCATTTGCCATTTGTCCTATGAGTCAAAAGCTGACTGCAGTGTGGTAAAACACTCAAGACTCGTTTTTATTTCGGGCAGCAATATTCTGTGGTCTGCCCTTTGGCTCCTCTTACTTCCCTGACCTCTTTAAAAAAGCCATAGTTCTTAACTGTGTGGTGCTGGATTGATCTTCTTTAAGCATTTCACACTGTGTTGCCTTGCATATTTTATACCAGTGTTCTAGTTAAGTCATCAGGTCATGCTGGATGAGTGTTCACATCAATGACACTTCTCTGAACAGTGAACAATGGAAGGATATCTCCATTGTTATGGAGAAGCCTGGGAAGTGTGCAAATGAGTTGGTCTTATGTGAACTTGTAACATGCTCTTCCAGGTCCAGTTTGGAGTTGGTACAAGATCTCAGATGAGATTCTCCAGAAACTGAGAAAACTCTGCTTAGTTCTGGCTCTTCCACACATCTCCTTGTATGTTTGGCATCGTTCCTCAGGTAGTTACAGTGAGAGCAGCTCAGTTCAAAATGGCAGTACATTTGGGCAGAGGTAAAGTGGAAAAATACCTCCTGACACGTCCTAGCTTGGGTGAAGAAGCAGCAGCTGGTTATAGAAAAACTGCTGAAGGCTAAGTACTGTTCCTGTAGGAAGGAAGCAGCAGTGGACTGAGACACAGTATTTGTTTTCTTTCCAGACTTGTGTCAGCTGTGTTTTAGTCTGTGCTGCCTTTCCACTACCGCTCCAGCCCTTCTCTCCTTAAGTGTCTGTCTGCTACTGCAGCACCTAATGAAAGACTTTCTTTGCATTGTAAGACTAGTAAGTGGAATGTTCCTGGGTTCAGAGGTCAGCACCAGGCCAGCCAAGCTCATTTGTTTAGAGGGTATCCTTGAAAGACTTCTCACACTTAATGAACACACCTTGCATAAGTAATGGCAGTCTGCACACTGGCTGCCTCCGTGCCCTGCGGTCACTCCCCGGGGCAGGTGGTTTCTTTGGCCTGCCTGGCAGTGATGTGAACCTACTCCTGAAACGAGTGGGCAGCTGAATATAAATTGTATCTGGCTGCCTGGCATGATGCTGATCCACATCCACAAAGCAAGAAAAAAGAGCTTAGCAGACCTTGCCTTTTCACCAGGAGCTGGTTGGTGGGGTCTTCTGTCAGAGTTTTGCCATCCAGTTGGGTATGTTTTGTCCAGGTGATTATGCAGCTTAAGAGGCTTGTTTCAGTTTCCAAACCAATTCTGAGTTTCACTCAAGTCCAGTCTCAGAAGAGTCTTGGGGAGCCCATATGTCCCCGCATAGAAGGAGTGACATTCAGGGCAGCCAAGGAGAATGCCTGCTCGTGCTGCTGGAGCATCACTGAGAATTGCTGGAGGCCTCCTTTGGGAGAAGGGGAACCTGACATCATGAAGAGATAAGCCTTCAAATCTTGGTCTTGATCTAAAAGGGCAAATACCCACTTTGAGAATATATTGTATTCAAGGCTCTGCGCTTTTGGGAGCTTGAATGAAGGTTCATGACATCTCTTGGTTATGTCAAGAAAATGCTCCCTCTCTTATGCATTTTCTTTTCATTCCTTTTTCCTTTTCTATTTTCATGTCTGATGTTGAAGTTCATTTGATTTTCTGATCCTCCTGCATTTAATTTCCCTGAGTTCAGTCTCTGCCTGGATTTAGAGTCATAATCATTAGTATTTGCAAGTGTGGGGTTAAAATGATAAAATAAATTTGTTATAATGTAGGGTTTTTTACCTTCTATATTTTCAAAGTCTAATTATTTTGTGGATGATCTGGTATGCAGTTGATAAGATGAAAATGTAAATTCACAGGTTTAGTATTCAAAGTATTTTTCATCTGATCAAAGAGAGTGAAGCATTTTGCAAAACACAAAGCTTGCAATTTTGCAGTTGTCTGAAGTTATGTCGATGTAGTCAGGCCATCAGGATATCCACAGTGCATCCACTAATGTTTATTTCATTTCTCTACAGGAGGTCTTGACCTTATCTTCATGCCAGGCCTTGGGTTTGACAAAAAGGGCAACAGATTGGGAAGAGGGAAAGGATATTATGATACCTATCTTGAAAGATGCATGAAACATCCCAGTGGAAAGCCTTACACAATTGCCTTGGCTTTTAGGGAGCAGATCTGTGAATCTGTGCCAGTGGCAGAAAATGATATCCAAATAGATGAAATCCTTTATGAAGACTGCTGAAAGTATCTTGACACCAACCCACCTTCAGAGTGACCAACCAAAGATGTCAGATCCATCATTCATGACTTTTTAATAGTCATACGTGACTTTGGGAGCAATAAAATACACTATATGTGTTTGAACAAAAAAATGGCTCAGTGTAAATGTGGTAAATAATAGAGAGGATTGCAATTGATTTGCTTCTAATTAGCAAATGTGCAGTGTGAATTCTTATTCTAGAATCGATAGAAACAAGAATGTGTAACATTGTTTCAGTAAGGACCATTTCTTCTCATCATGCTTTGAAGGAACAAGATACTTGATACTTAAAGTTTTTATTATTCCAGTTTAAAATTGAGCTGTCTGCTAATGACAGATCCATTCTGGCATTAGATACTTGGTATGGTGGAAGTTCTTAGTAAAATATTATGTGCATCCATGAGCAAAACAAGAAGCTACAAGTCCTAGAGTAAGATGGCCAAAAAATGGTGATTGGAAAAAAAGGCCTTAATTGATTTTAGTATATACAATAATTTTGACTGTTTAGTTGGCTCCTTGGAATTGTCATATCATAAAGGGAGTATCTGTTAATAAAAAAGTTCAAGTCCAAAGCCTTGGTCTGTGGTTCTTTTCTTTATCTGAATGTTGCCTAAAATGCAGTGAGTGAGTTCTCCATCTGGAGAAAAACAGTGGTTTTGTAAACTGATACTCAAAATTACTTAAAGTTCTGTAATTTTGTACATGGACAATTCATAATGTCCCAGAATATTGTGAACTTTTGGTGCTCTGTTAAAGGTTAAAGAGATAGCAAGAATTGCAGAAAGCAAGTTTTGTGGATTAAGTTTTTGGGTGGAAGGTTGTTCTCCAGTTCTCCAGACCATTCTAGAAGTCAGGAATAAGATAATGAGTATTCCTCTGCAAACTCTCCTCAAAGTAATAGAACACAGTATTTCCAATCAGGATCAATCAAACTGTCAAAATTTTGTGTCCCTTCTTCACTGCAAGTTCACTGCTATACCAGTGTAACTCCTCCCTCAATCAATAAACCAGTGAATTTATTTTCATTAAACTACTCTATGTTATCATCCAAAAATCTCAAGGACCAGCTGCTGAGTAGAGTGACCTTAAGACTTCCTCAGCAATTACTGGTTTTGTGGACAAAGCCATGCCAACAGTATGTGTGAACCTTTTCATCTCACAATGCTTGTATTCAGTTTTATTTCCATTTTGCCAATGCAGTAACTAAACCCTCTTGGTCTGATATTTCACTTCACCAAATGAAAGATGCTGAGTAAGCCATGTTCATGTGTTCACATGGGTTGTGCAAGCAGAAATGGAGATGGCAGTATTGGTGCTGGTGACTGGTGGTGTCCTCCAGCCCCTCTCGGTTCTGCAGTGCTTCCAGTTGTACTGCATTACTGGAGAGACAAAGTCTTATGGTTAAAGACCTTTGGAAAATAAATGTACTGAGAAAACTGGCCTTTTTTTTCTTTTTCACAATGCCTTTCCTGGCAGTATTCTAATCACTGCTTCATTCCTCAACTTCATTTGACATGGAGAGGAACAATAACAAAACATTGGGGTGGGCTTTGCGTGCAGTAGACCCATTTCTGGGTTTGCAGGGCTGTTGGGTCCCCCTGTGACATCAGGCTGAGCATTATGCCACATGGCACAGCCTGCTACAGACACCAAAAAAGCTATGCTGAATCCAATATTTGTCACCTGATAGATAATTTAAAATCTGTGTACTAATTTCAGCCTCATTCAACGAGCTAACTGCTGCCACCCCACCAACAGCAGTGGGTGTTTATAGTGGTGTCCTGCCTCAGGGTTTAACCACGGTGCTGAGTTACCTGGATCCTAGACATGCTTACGTGGTTTTGGTTGGTGTGACACTAAGCATGACTGCACAAGTGTTGCTCCAGTTATAATTTAAGCACAAAATTAAGAGGCCATGTCTGCATAACAGCAGAATCAGAGGCTAATGCTGTCTTGCAGCTACACTCAAGCTGAGGGGAAGCCATGGTGTTTCATTTTAGAGCTGAATACTAATTTTTTTGAGCTGTGTTTTATTAGGATGCCTTGTTCCACATAAATGGCTGTTGTGAAAGCAAATTTTTTACCCAAAACCTCTGCATCTTGTGGCTTTGCTTTTCTGAGAAATTCTTCAAATAAGTTGTTTAGTAGTAGTAGTAGTATTGCTATTTTTGTTATTGTTATTATTGTTGTTGTTATTGTTATTATTATTATCCCAGTTAGGAGTTTATTCACAAAACTTTATAGCCCTTTTCGATTAGCTTTTGCTCTTGCTGTCTGAACTTTGGTTTAAGCACTAGAGTAAGGGCTAGCTTGGCTCCTATGTGTTTTAATACAGATGATAACCAGGAGAAAAACTGTGTGCAAAAGGGCCAGTATGTGATGGAGAGACTTCAGGGCCAGCACTAACAACTGGACTGAAACAAGATACTTAGAGAGACAGGAGGACTTGGTCATACATTTTGTTGCGTGAGAGTTCAAAACAGGGCAAAAAGTAAAAAGCAAGTACCTGGATGCAAAATAGAGCCTCCAACCAGCACAGCCACAGATCCATGCTAAGCTTTGTCCTCCTGGGATTTCTGGAGTTGCTGGAACTAATTGGTATAGGACAAGGAAGCAAGTGTTGAAAGCTTTTGGGGCTTGAAGCAATGAGTGTCCCCAGACTTCATATCTCATTGATCACATTTCAATACATGGTGGAGCTGGTCTCTCCCGCCGTCACTCCAAATCATCCTTTTGGTCATGGCTGCAGAGGGAAAGGATGAGAAGACTATTTAATGTACTGTATCATTTGGACCAAGAGGAGCTAGTGCTTTATTTCTTGACAGCCTCTCCTGGGTCAAGAGGAGATCATCACTGGCTCATCAGCCAGGCTGGGGGACCCTCAGGACCCTGCCTGATGCAGATAGCTCTTAACGTTTGGCTGGTGGGGACAGTAAAACAATATTTATGCATTTTGTCCTGAGAATCACGGAGCTAAATAAATGTGACAGCTTTCATTTGACATCCCCAACCTTGCTGCTGTCGCTCAGGGTTTTTGTTTTTGCCACATAACATGAAATCACTGTCAGTTTGATATTATATAGCAGTGTTTCTGAAGCAGTGAGGTTAGGGGGTTGGTAGGTGCGCCAGGATTATTTACGTTTGCTGTGCATAAAATGGCACTTGGGGAGCAAGGCAGGCTGCCAAGAAGGAGAGGAATCGGGGCTATCTGGGTGCTCTCATGTCTCTCCATGCTGGATTGTCAGGGTAGGATTTAGAAAAATTGCTTCAAAACAGTATCATGTTTCCTCAAATGGATGTGCCCCCCCACCCGCCCCGTCTGTTGCAGTGAACGGCGTTATTACTATTCTCATGGCAGAGTGTCTATCAATCTCCACTTTGTTTATAAACAAATCTGTCTGCCCTGCATAAGAAATGGATAGGCTAAGGAAAAATACCATTACTGAAGGAATAAGTTAATTATATTTCAGGATCTCAGCAGGGAGTGCTATCTCAGAGTATTCAGTAAGATCTGACCAGTGGAGTTATAATTAAAAAATGTCCCCAGGGAGGAACTTGGAAATTATTTACTGTAAGGGGCTTTTCCAGGCTCTTTTGGTTTAATTACACACCCTGAAAGGCCTCGAAAACAAATTAGCTAAGAGGTTGAAATGGCTTTGTTCAAATCATGTTCATGGCTAAGCAAGTGGAAGACTCTGAGCAAGGTTCAAATACAGGACAAATCTTTGGAAGCTGGCATTACTCACAGTTTAAAAATCCTATGGAAAGCACCAGAATGTCCATAGGTACAGAACACAATCACTGGTGGCCCCAGGATATTCTTAGTTGTCCAGGTCTGACAGTGCCTTGTGTCCTCATGGCCATTTGCTTTGGGGAGCGGGGAGGAACTAACTTTTGTGGGCTTTTTGGTAGAGTATGGATGAAGTCTTAACAGAGGGGGGTGAAAGTTTAGAGGTGAGGAAGAGGAGGAGCAAATGGTGGTGTGAGACAGTATGAACTTTCCATTGTTCTCACACCATCATTTGCTCTCCAAACAGCCTGGTTAACCCTGAGCAGAAGGAGGTCTGAATGTGTCCCTTGGTGCTGAGGGGCAGGCACCCATGCTATTAGCAGTTGTGTCCTTGGGTGAAAGCATGGGTGAAACCTGCTTGCTTGCCCTACCACGTGGAACATGGCTTACACATCTGCTACTGAAGATTTTAATGGAGCTGGGCTTTGCTGGAAGACAGCTGGCATGATCTCTGGTTGGATATGGAGCACAGAAGTGCTCTCTGGTTGGGTATGAAGAATAGAATTCCAGAGGCCAGAGCTCTCCCCTCCTCTCAGCCTGACTCATTGCTTGGCAGAGAGTGAGGATTATCTAATATCTGTTTGCTAAAGACTAAGGCAGCCAGTAATGCTGTATCTGCTTGCCAGTTTTTATGTATGTGATGGCCTTTCAGCTGCTGTTGTCCTTGCATTTAGTTTGGTCTGAAGAAACCACGTGTGCTGTGCCCCCCTTACCAAAGAGCCAACTGGCTGAGCAGAGCAGCCAGCCAGGCACCGTTGCTGGTGTGTAAGTCCTTGCTAGCCCTAAACATCCATCCAGCATTTCTCCTTTCCCTGAGTCTCCTCTTTCTTCCAAATTTTCTGCACATTTTTTCACAGATCTTGCTTAGATGGAAACTGAGCCCGAGTTAACAGTCTCTCCACCTCCTGCATGTGTACAGCCCTCAACACATAGCATTTGATTATAGCCTGAGGGTACTGTTATCAAGTCCTAAACAATAAGTCCTCCACCTTCGGGCAAACTAGCAGAAAATCCACAGATGAAAACTGCTTTAGTCATTCATCAGGCAGATGAGATCTCTGCTTTTATTTTGTTATAGCGTAAATCTGCTGCTTAGTTTTCTGGTCTCTCTGAAAACTACTGAATCATAAAAATGCTTGTAGCAAATGCCAGCTTGTCTGTCACCAGAATAATACATTAAATGGCTTATCAGCCCCAAGAGAAGACTACAATACTTTTGAGATTACTTGGATATATAGTTAGGGAACAAAATATGTTGACAGCTTTGAAATTGTCTTGGTAAGTAGATTTGGTTTTGTATTTTACTATAGCGTGTATCCAGTAGTACTTAGGGAGGAAGGAGAAGACATACCTAAATTTCTGCAGAAGTAGTTTATTGGTGGGGAAAACCACAGAAGAGTGGAGCAGAACAGAAATGTAAAATGAAAGACTGTTCATGAAAGGGCAGAACTATAAGAATAGCCTCAGCAGAGGTATTGCCATTTAATTATTAGGAGTATTGAGTCCATATTAACCTTTGTGGTAAAGCACTATAGACTAGAATAAAGCTGAATACTTTTCTATATCCTTTTGTTATCACCTTGTCAAATATAATAAAAAAACCATTAATACAGAAGTTCTATTAGAATGGCCAAAATAGTTGCTGGGATGGATCATTTACTGTTAAATAGTTTAGATTCATAGAGTGATTGTTGTTAGACCATATTACGACTTTTTCATTCTGGATACAGCAGGAAAATGTAATTACAGACGAATAATGAAGGGTCTTTGCTACTGCTGCCTTGCCCGTGAGCGAGCATCTCCAGATGGTTTCCTGTCACTGCTGCCCTGCACACCCAGGGTAAGTCAGTGGGGCTGGGGACTGGGATGATTTCATGTACATATTTTGGCTGATAGGTGATGTCACAGGGTATAACAAGGGGAGGGAGCCAGGTAGCATCTCTGACGTCACTGTGGGAGGGAATCACTGGGGTCCAGGACTCTGATCTGACAGAGCAAATTATCCGACAAGTGACCCTAGCTGATTGAATATCTGTGCTTTGGGTGCACTGAGACTGTCAACCCTTACCAGCTTCAGGGGCTTTTTTTCCCCACAAGCTGGGCCAGGAGAGTAGCTCAGTCCCTCCAGTCCTCCCAGTGAGAATCTCTTTTCCATGAATTCGCCCCTGAGGCTCGTGCTGCTCCAAGTCCAAGGTTAGGCAGGGATGCCAGGAGAGAAGGAAACTGCTGCATTTTCTCTCTTTAAGGACTGTAGTAGGATCAGTCTGTGCAGAAGCTTTGACAGCTGTAAAGGCTGGATTTTGTTCTTCAGTTTTAGAGTTTTCACATCATTCCTGGTGTGAGGAAGGCCCAAAGCCCCCTGTGAGCATCGAGCTTGAAGCACACCAGCCCTTTAATACAGTTTGGGGCAAGAATCAAAAATATATCAAGAGAAAGCAGGTAAATTTGACAGGAAGCAGGAGCTGAGGTAGGTATTTGGGGAGGTTTAGATACAATTTAATCACACTGGAAAAGGGGAAAAAGAGATGACCCTCCACAAGCTGAATTGCAGTGAATTGGTGGGAGACAAAAGGGCTTAACTCAGACTTCAGCAGTTTTACAGCCACCCTTCTGGGGACACCTTGCAAGAGTCAGTGACCACTTTTAGGACCATGAAAGCACTTTGCAAAGGCTAAATAAAAGCAGCTTACACTTTACAAGGTCTAAAAAAGCAACTTTGCAGTTTGTCAGTTGGGAGAGCCTTGCTTGCCTGAGATATTGGCTGCCTGAACCGGTAGGGCTTTAATAGATACCATCTGCTGTAATGCTACCGGCCATGCTGCTGTCTCCCTAACATGAAACCTTCATGTATGAACACTGTTGTTGTAATAAATTAAGAGTAGTGGGAAAGGCCCTGGAAGTTAGCCATAAATCTGGTGGTAAGCACCAGTGAGCAGCAGGGGCTCGGCTGTACATCATTAATAAAGATGTCAAAGAGGTGCAGGCGGTATGTTGCTGTGGATATTGTTACTCAGGTCTCCACCACAGCAGAGCTGAGATTTGATACGCACAGGACAATCAGTCAAAAACTCTCTGCTGTTGTAAAAATGATGCGGGTTACTGTTGGCAAAAGCTGCTGTTGGAGGAGAGGCTATTGTCTGCCTTTTATTTAAAGAAAGAAAGAGTCCAACTCCGTTTTTCAACACCATACAAATTCCTGAAGAAATTCCCCAGCTTGTTGAACAGTGCTGCGAACACTTTGTTTTACATAATTCACACCAAAATTAAAGTGAGGTTTAAAGCTCTTTAGGGCACTGGTCTTGACTTTGTAAGTGCAGTCTCCAGCACAACAGGACTCTGGCTGGGATTAGTACCAGCATCATGCAGATTATTAAAAGGGAGAATAAAGAGGCAAGAGGAGAGTATTTTACTGAAAAAGGCTTAAATCCGGTTATGAGTAAGGGCTGTGGAGCAGCAGCAGGACCAGCCAAGCTATTTTCTCACCACTTGAATAGTTCAAACACAGCCCAGATATATAATTTTTATGGCTTTGCCTCTGTTTTCCCTGCTGTGTACTCAAATTTTTGGAATAACCATGTCCTCCTTCAGCATTTGTAGGACACTCTGTAGTACAGGGGCAGAAGCTGTGAGGGGTATGGTGGGTGTCTTGCTCAGTGTGGCACCCAGAGATGAAATCTTTTTCTCTTGGGTCAAGGGATGAGGACTGCAGCCGTCCAGGCATCATGATGGGGATGAGGAGCTGAAAGTGTGAAAGACAGGGGAGGAGAGAAGGGACCAGCTCTGCAGTGGTGGCTGACACAGAGTCATCCCCTGTCAGTCGGGAGACTTTCTATCCAGAGCCATGGGCAATATGAGCATTTGAGGACTTTGGGGGGAAAGCAGAATGTCAATTAGATTTTAAAACAAGCATTTGACTAAAATTAGAAGCCATGGGCCTGGTATGCTGTAGGCTGTGACAGGAGACACGGCTAATTGCAAGCAAGTTTCCACCCCACTTGATTATTGTTGTGACACACAGATCATTAACATGATGGCCTAAACATGAAACAAATTGTTTAAATATTAAACTGTCAAGTCCTTCCTCTGATCTCTAAATCACTACCTAAAGTAGGAGGGATGTGTGCGGAAAGAATGAGGTTTGGGCGCTGCCACTGTCTGATGCCGCGTTGCTCCCGTCAGCACGGCGACTGCTGCCAGGAGGCTGCGAAATGGCATTTTCCATCATCCACTTTGTTTGCAGATGTGTTTAATAACTGATGATATGTGCTTTATTCTGCAAGCTTCCTCACAGGGGCATGGAGACTGCGGCATCCCAGGTGCCTCCCTCTTCCCCTGGTCTCCAGCAAGACTGGCCCTGCCCGGAGATTTGGGGCATTTGGAGTGAGGGAGATGGGGATCTTCTGCTATGGATCAAAGTGGGATCCATCCAGTGGTGAACAGCAGCAGTGTCTGATTGCCTCATTGGTACCACAGGGCAGCCAGCCAGGCATTCCTTGTGTTGCAGCATGCCATGCAGGAGCTGGTTGTCCCAGAAAGAGCCCTTGGACCAGTTGCAGACAGCTTCTGTGCTTCCAGGTACAATGTCTCCTTTCCTCCTGGATCTGCAAGATCCATGGGTTTGGGAAGGTACCCTAACTGCCAGTTCAAACAGCTGCCTCAGTCAGAGGAGGCCACTGCAGACAGCCCTTCCTCAGGTGCAGGAGAACCATTGGAAGGGTGAGTGAGCTCTACACTTTTTTGCCATGTTAGGCACCCACACACAGCACAAACATTTCTTGGTACTCAAAATACAACTCTGTTCTTCCTAGAGAGGGAGAATTTGGATGCAGATGAGCAGCCTGCTTCTTTACAAGGTCTTCATGATGATTTTGCTCCTTGAAATGACCTCTGTTTGGAGTCACCTTAAAGGTGGGACAGAGTGATAAAAGCACACTAAACTCCCATCATTTATGGTTCTGCCCTGTTGAATTTTAGCTCTAAAAAAGCTGTTGTGCCATGCAAAAAGTGGTGTGCATGAAAAACCTGGTATAGAATCTGTTTTGCGAGAGAACAATGCCACTGGGAGGAAAATACACGCATATTAATGACATTCAACCAAGGGATTATTAAAGGCAATGAGCCCAGGGCACTTATTTAGGAAACAATTTGTTCAAGGAGGAGACTCTAACAGCTTTGGCTTCGTGGTTTCCTTCCTGTGTAATACATAAGAGCGCAGGAAGCCAGCTCTTGAATTCATGGGTCATAACCCTATCTGCTGAAGAGCTTGAGTAGGATCGATTTAAAATGAGTCCTAGCACTGTTATGCCTTTCCCCAAGAGCACAGCAAAATTAATCCACCACAGAAGTTTCTCTCTGTCTGGAGCTAGAAAATACAAATAGAAAGTGAAAATTGTGCTGATAATTATTTTGACAGCCGTCACATGTGCATGTTGTAAAGGATCAGCACAGACACAGCTTCCAATATTACGATAGCCCTTGGTAATAGCTATGATTAAGCAGAAGCTAATTAGAATGCATTACACATTCAGTCCCCACAGTTCACTGTTCTTTAAGCAAATTTGAATTTGGGAAGAGAGCCTTATTTTTAATACACATGGATAGTGTCGACTGCAGACTTCCATTGATTTACACCATAGCCATGTGTACTAAAGTATTTTCTTCTTCAGCTCACCAAATATAGCAGCCTTCTTTAACACAGCAACAGAACTCAGAAAAAGATTTGTCCTACTTCTTCTTACAGACAAGCACGTACGAAAATACCAAGCCATGCTTAGGAGGAGCAGAGATTTTAAAGGTTACCTAAGGAATTTTTTCCAGCGTTACTTTTTTAGAGTTACCTCGAAGACTACCCGCTGTCAGTGTAGAATTATGGAGTGAGGATAAGTAGATCTGTTTCTTACACACACATCCAAAGACCAGACTTGGGATGAAGTAGAAGCTTTTGAATAGTACTTTGATTTCTAAGTCACGTAGGTATTTGCAGTTTTACCTGGCATTGAGTTGAACATGCAAACAGACTAGTTTCAGGCAGCACAAACGCGTCCAGATTCTTCTCTGCTGGTGGTATTAATCCACATATGGGTATTCAGTTACTATCAGAACAAACTGCAACTGTGCTAGAATCAGATAAAAATATGCAAAGCAGGTGCCTTGAGGCTCATTTGTACTGTTTGAAGAGACTTTGTAATGCCAGTATACACCCACCTGAGCACATTCTTTATTGGGAGAGTTGCAAAATGGCCTTTCTTGATGCAAAAGTTGGATCTGAATACGTTCACTTCAAGGATGTTGGTGATTTTATTTCTCTTAAGTAAAAAATGACCAAAGAGGAAAAGTAACCTTTTCTTTGTTTCAGGAAATGATGGAATTTTTAGAGCATGAATCTGTGAAAAATAAATTAAAACCTGGATTATCCCTTTCTTATTTTCTCCTGCTCATGTTTTATCTTTTCTTGTCCTTGTTCTACCCTCTCCCCCTGCCATGTTATCATCCTTGCCATCCTTATCAGCATTATTACCTTTGTCAGCATCCAGTTCAAAAGCCTGCCACCCCACCACAGGTTTGCATTTTCAGGTGCAGGGCAGAGGTTTGGGATAGAATCCCACATTTTGGGGACCCATTGAGATACATGGGAAGAAGAAAACAAAAAAGCAGATAAGAACAGTAAGTCTATAAATCTCCATGTCTATAAATCTAAAAATGGATTATTGATGACAGTGACTCTTTAATGGAAAGAGTGACAGTCCATCTAGACGAAAGGCAGTGTAATTCATGGAGGCTATTAAATTTGAGAGGCCTTTTCATTCTCATTTGTCTTTCAATGTTATGTGTCGATTTCTGGGAGATTACTCTCTGGGGAGAGATGTGTCCTACTCACCAGGGCCTGAAAAGCGCCTGTGTTTGTTTGTCTGCCTTTTGCTGTGGTGGGTAATATATTTGTTCCTCCTGCACTGGGGAGAAAATCCTGCAGCACTTGTAGGGGCTGGAGAGGAGGGTACCCAGCTTGCTGCCCCACTCCTGATTTGTAGAGCCTGCTGTGTTTGTGTGTCCAGAAACCCATCACAGGGCAGTAGGTCACCTATAGCCAAATTTTCCATGTCCATTATCAGCTGGGATGTGGCTGTGCCTGGACAAACCCTTTAGATCATGGCATGACTGTCAGGCGACCAGAGTCACCTTCACTGTGTGGGACAGGATGGTGGAGCATTTGCTAGGAGCTCTGCTACAGCTTTATGACAGTACTGAGGTCCTGGCTGAGGGGTCAAGCTACTGAAATGTACACCCAGCAAAAGCAGTTTGGGGTTTATAAATACTAATGCATCAGAGTGAGTGAGAGCACAGCAGTGAGCAGGCACTGGGGGAATTTACATCTGAAAGCGCTCGCTCTGCCAAGGTTTCGTTCCTTCATTTTGATCACAGATTGCAAAGTTCTGGTGGAACATGTTCCCAGGGGGAAGTAAAGGCCAGCTGAGTTTCATCAAGAGGCGAGCTGCTGCTTTGACTCCAAAGAGGCCGGGAACAGGATGGTTTCACTCCGCGGAGCGGGAGGATTTACTATAACACAGTCATTTCACGCAGGTGATTGACTGTTAGCGCTACCTGCGACAGCCTGAAATCTGTTGCCTTTGCGTCCTTGCTGTTAGTACAATTGTTCATTCAGGGGCTGAGGCAGTCGCGGCGCATCCAATTCCTCCCTGTGCAAGCGGATGCGATCCCCATCAAAATCAATCGACTGAAGTCAGACCCTGCATCTTCAGTTGCTAAGGAAAGAAAAACCAGTGTTGCTCATGAGAAGACCGCTGGTGCAGAAAGTCACTTAGCACTAGCAGCTGCTTTATGGCAGCAGAGCCAGGCAGAAGGGATTTGGAGAGGTGAGGAAAGGCTGGAGCAAGCTCCTACAGTATGTAGGCATTCTGGATGGGAGGAAACCTTGAGTAGAGGGTTGCTCCTTGACCACCTGTGGAAAATTCCCGTTCATTTCTGAAGGAAAGTGTGTAATTTATTTGTTTAGTTATTTATACAGCTAAAAATGTCAAGGATGTTGATGTTAATCTACAGACATCTGGATCCATACCCTCTCACTGCAGCCGTGGAACTGACAGGGGGCTCCAGGTCTTCTAAATTATTTATTAGCTAATTAGCCAATTACTATTACTTACTAGGTAATTAGGCCCTGACTGACCATTGCAGCTGGCCTATCTTGTCCGTACTGGCTCCCAGGACTGCATTCAGCCCAGATCAGTAGTGGCAACCTTAACTGCTTTCTTTTCCTATAGGAACCAGGTGGGTTGGTCTCAACTCTTGTATGTCACAAGGTCCTGCTTGCATTTTGGCAGCCTTGCTGTTGTTTTGGGGGGATGAGTCACAGGAGATTGGTCTATCTGGTTGGGCCTAGGAGAGGCTCAGTTTCGGTGCTGAGTCACTGGCAACAGTGGTGTGGGCAGCCTGGGGCTGTGTTTGTATTGTGCCTCCTGCTTTATAAAGGACTTTTGCTTATTTTTGATTGTCTAAAAGGTCATGCATCCCTATGTGTATGGTTATTGGTGCTCCTCCAACACATCTAGCCAAGGATGGGTTTGCTGGTTTGTGGCCCTCGCTGTGTAACATGAGGGTTTTGTTGTGGTACGTAACCCTCATCCACACTGTGGCTCCCTCCAGCCTGGCTCTGACAGCAAGACAGATTCCACTTTTTCCAAATCAAACCAATGTTGTTACTGCTACATATTATTTATATAGTAGAAAAATATTGAGAGGAAGCAGTGGGAAAAAAAATAGCTCATTCTTCCTAGAATTTGTGAGCAGCTGAAAGACAAAGAATAGAGAATTTAAAAAAAAAAAAAACCAAAACACAAACCTCAGCTAATTTTGGAGCATGTTTCATCTTCACAAGAGCCACTCATTTTGTAGATAATTCTTTGTGAACCTTTATTCCTTTTGTTGCAAGTTTGGTATAATTTTACATTAAACCAAGTTCAACAGAAGAAAAGAAGGGAGAGATGTTTTGAATTATTCCCCATCCCACAAGAACAACTCAGGTTTGAAGATCACTTTTTAATATGCAAGGATCTGGCCAAGGACACCCTTGCTAATCTTTCAAAGTGCAGTATTGTGCTTCTTCAAAGTATTAAGAGCTGCTAGGATTTTGACTGAGTGTGTAACCCCGTATTAAACTTCTAACGGCTAACGAGACAGAACTTGGTTATGAAGGCTAAAATATAGAAAATATAAATCAGCGGCCTGGAATGAACACTCATCCTCTTTTACTTTCATTAAATCCATTTTACACTGACTTTACCATTTATCTTTCATGAGATTTTCATTACTTTCCCATCCATTGAGGACAAGATGGAACAGTCAGTTTTATTGTTCATTTGTCTAATCTTCTCTTCAGTGTGGGTTATTCAGGCAGCCGAGTGTGGTATTTCATTGCGAGGCCAAGCTACTGGTTTAGCCTGTGCTCTCCCTTCTCCTCCTGAACTCTGCCTCCTTGCAGCTGGAAAGACAAAATATGCAACCTAAAATCATCCCTTGCTGTGCTGGTCTAAGCTGGAGCAAATCATGAGAATGGTGAAAGGACTTTACTCAGCCCTATTTCCCCTTTGGCATTTGCATCCTTAGTCCACATAGATTTTCCCTGGCTTGGAATAATCTCCTAGTTCTCCTGTGCAAAGATGTGAAGATACCACTCTGGATGTCTCCTAGGTTACTGCTCCTGCATAGTCTGTAAGGAAGCTGAAGCTCTGTACATCTGGTGGTGTTTTCCTGGCTAAATCCTTCTTGCTTCACTTGGGCAAAAAGTTTGATGATTTATGTGGGGTTTATCTTGCATGAATAAAATAGCGAGGTCTGATTCGGTAATGTTGAGGAGATTTCTGACTTTAGCTATACTATAAATCTTTAGTTTTGTTAATGGATACCTATGAAATCCCTTGCAGTGATGGATCCTTTTCTCTAGAAAACATTTGAAGGACACTAACATGGTTTATATAAGTCAATGGTATAGTTATTTGTGGGGATGGCACTGTAGCTCTACTGGAAATAATCGCTCTGCAATTAACTTGTTCTGCTGCCATGGCCCAGAATGGAGCGGGTGGCTTGTGTCTGTGTGATTTTGAAGGGGTTCCTTTACAGCCACCAGCTCCTAAGTAGTGGCTCTGCTTAAGCAAGAGCTGGCTAGGCGTTAACAATGAGGATCCACAGCTATTTTTGAAACAAAGCTCTGCATTCAGCTCGGCGTTATTGATGAGGTCGCGTGTGAGGGAGGCTTACACCGAAGGGAAGAGTAATGGCATAAAGAGAGAGAGTGGCAAATTGGCTGGGTGAGAAATTACCTGCATTCAGCCCTGCTGTGTGGAGCACTTCTGGCTGGGTAACTAACCCCTTCGTGCTCAGGGCTGGCTGGAAGGGTAAGGCACAGCACACAGCCCTCCTGCAAGGCGACTGCCACTCCTGTAGTGAAAATAGAAATGCTGGTGTTGGTCAAAAAGGGTAAGTGGGGGTGGGGGAGGCAGGGGCTGCTTCCTGTGAGGTGGGGTTGGATTGTGAGTGAAGGTTTGTTATTTGCATCTTGAAGGGGGTTTATTATTAATTTTATGGGAACAGGTGCCTTTGATCAAAGCGCTAAGAGGCAAAGCACGCAGCCGTGAGAAAGTCACGCAGGTCTCGGGAGCCGCTCTTCAACCTGGGCACTGGGGAGAACTTAGGGGTGATGGATCCCTTCATACGGGGCGGGTTTGGTTAAAACGAAGCCTGCCGAGAGGGCTGGATTTGCTGCAGACTTTACTACCAGCAGCAATTCCCTCGCCTCCCTCCTGTCAGGTCCCTCCGCAATAACCAGCTGCCAGTGGAGGAGATGCTGCGCGCGGTGACATGTGTCAGGGACAGCGTGTTGAGTCGTGGGCCGGGGGGACAGAAACCGGGACAGGCAGTCCTGGCAGGAGCCTTGGTGGCTTCTGAAAGCTGTTTCTGGGGGCTGGAGTAGACAGGACTAGAGTCAGGGCTGCAAGGGAAGCGGATGATGCTGTTTCTGTGAAAACAGATGTGCGTTCCCGATGTGTGCTGCTGTTTGTCTCAAACAGCTGGATTGCATCCGCATTCTTATTGCCCAATATCACACATTTAATGTGAGACTTTGAATTCTTTTTATAGAAAGTCTTACCCAGTAGTTCATTTCCACGTGTCGGTATTGGGCTGGTCTCTGTGCTGGGTGCTGATGAAGATGAAGAGCTCAGTCCCTTCGGGGACACCGCACAGGTAAATGCGGTGCAGAGTCCTCGGTCCAGTGGACAGGGAATAATCTTCTGTATATTCAAAATTGGCAGCTTGTTTCTTGTAATTCCTTGAGAGATAGTAATTAAATATCATCGCATTAGAACCAATATGTCCCAAGTAGAGAACAAACTCATACTTGTAATTATGTAGCCATCACATTAAACAAACGAGCTGCTCATTAAAAATAGATGCAAAAGATTCAATTAGATCTAATGCTGTATTAAGGATTTGATGACATGCTGGCTTTATTTCCATTGGTTCTAGGCAATAATGAAGCAGCTTTTCATAGTGGCCCAAGAGGAATATGTTTCTTTTTTAAATACCCATTTCCTTCTTAATCTTCAAACTACTATTAAGCACCTTTTTCCTTTAAGTAGAGGGAAAAAGAAAAAGGAAAAAAGGAGCTTTATTGTTTTCTAGCATTCCAGATGGGCTCAGAAACATAAAAGGATGAAGGAGCACAATCTTTATTCTGTGTGCTGCCTCTAATACAATTCAGAAATAAAGAATCAAATCTCTGTAAGGATGATTATTGAATGTACAGCAAATTATGATTATTGAATGTACAGAATTTCTTCCAGCCATTGTCTGCCTCTCCTATACATGCACACTGTAGCACTGGACGAGCTGTGTGATGGTTGCTTCAATCCAATTCTCCTGATGAAACCGCTGCCTTTGGTCCGTCCTCCCCACCCAGCTGGGCTCTGGCTGCAGCTCCCACCTAAGCTTAGCAATACATCTTTCTCTCACAAACTGGTTTTCTTTCAGCCCATGTCTGTGGCCCTGCCCCTGGTGTTTTGGAAGCACGTTACATTTTGCCGAGTGATCAGGATTGCGCTTGTTCCGTCTCTACCCTTTTCTCCGGAGAGGCTGCCCAGGGGACAGAGCTGTAAATTGCATCCCAGCTCTGTCTTAATCCATCACCTGGACCAAGCAGCAGAGTCCTAGCAAAGACTGAAACAAAATCAACTTTGTTTTTTCCCAGAATCTCTCGCCTAGCTCGCAATACAGACGCTGGAAACTTTTAATTAAGTGTGGGCAGATTATCCAGTTGTGAATGAACCGTGTCACACCAAAAATAAAACACTTTTATTCCCGTCGTTGACCTTTTCCTACATCGTCACTCCACTTCCCACTAAGATAATGTAGAAAATAAAACATTTGTTTTCACAATCTGATTTACACCAGGTTGGTTTGTGCTTTGGTTTATTTTTTTCAATTGTGCTTTAATTTATTCGGGCTAGTTCAGCTCCCTCCCCAAGTCTGGATAATCACAAGTTGACTGACTACAGCGAGGACAGACATATTAAAATTTATAGTTATAAAATAACCTGATGCAGTGACTGCTATAGATGGCAAAATAGATTGGATTGATTGGGCATTTGTCTCTGAAACAGAGGGTGGTTTTGATGTATGTGCATAATTTGTAAGTGAATTTGCTTCTCCCCAGTACTGCCATGGTTGATGCTGCATAATTAAGAATTTCATCACCAATCTGAAAAGTGTGTGTCGGTTTAGAGGGTGGTTTGATTTGATGGAGCAATCGCCTTCTGTTCACATTGTGTTTGGAAACCCCAAGAATTCCAGTTGCCCTGGGATATCTACTGTGATGGAAATTTAAGGGCTGTGGGCTTATGAGGGATATCATGTTGACTAACGTCCTGGCTTCACCTTGCAAATCAGGATATTGTAATGAAGGGCACAAGTTCACATAACACCTTGATTATGAGGAAAGGCTGAGGGAGCTGGGTCTCTTTAGCTTAGAGGAGAGGAGACTGAGGGGTGATATAATGTTTATAAATATGTAAAGGGTGAGTGTCAGGAGGAGAGAGACAGGATCTTCTCAGTGATGGCCAGTGATAGGACAAGGGGCAACAGGTCCAAGATGGAACATAGGAAGTTCCATGTGAATATAAGGAAAAACTTTTTCCCTGTGAGGGTGATGGAGCCCTGGGACAGGCTTCCCAGAGAGGTTGTGGAGTCTCCTCCTCTGGAGACATTCAAGACCGATCTGGACACGTTCCTGTGTGACCCAATCTAGGTGACCCTGCTTGGGCAGGGGGTTGGACTATATGATCCTTTGAGGTCCTTTCCAACTCCTAATGTCCTGTGATTCTATGAAGCCTGAGAAGTTGGCCACCATTTAATCTATGAGAGAGATGAAAAAAGGATTATTTTAGGTATCTTTTTGGTTCAACTACAGCTCTTACTACTGTGTCTGGTCAACATCTCTCTTGTGCAAACTCTTGCTTTTCAAGGTGTACCATCATGTGAGACCAGGTAGATTGGCAGAACAGGTGATGGTGAGGTGGGATTGCTGTGCCTGCCTGGCCCGTGCTGTGTGTTTACGGTCTTGGGAAGATTCACACTCCCTCAGAAGTGTAACAGATGCTGATTGGGTCTGTAGCACATGTCAGTGCGTGTTTTCAGGTGGAGAGCTGTGGACTGGAAGAAGCAGACTGTCGGTCTCTGCTGAAACTTGAACGGGTTTTTTCCGCTTTTGCCCACATACTTTTCTCTAGCCAGCTCATTTCCCTCCCAAAAGTGTTTATTTACTTTTCTTTTTTTAAAATGAGTAACAGTTCCTTCTGTGTCATTTCATTGTCTTCCCCAGGAAGGAATTACCATGAAAGGAGTGGAAGAAATCTAAGCATTTCTTCTGATAAGGGAAAATTGTGACCGTCCTTAGCTGAGCCACTGTTGGCGTTTCCCTTCACACCACACTCTGCTCCAAAAGCTCTTGACTGGAGGAAAAAATAAATAAGAAACAACGTGAAAGGTTAGGTTTCCTTTACACTTACAGAGCCTTTCATCCCCCAAGGGCTGAATTTATTTCATCCATAAAACAGGTCTGGAAGGATCCCACCCTCCTGTACATGGGGTGGGTTGATTTGTATTCTGCTCCTGTTTTCTGTAAGATAACAAATAGGGGAAGAGAACATCAATCCTGATTTCTTTTCTTTCTTTATCTCCCCTCCCGTTCTCTGTTGTGCCATGACTGTTAATAGCATTCTGGTTTAGTGGTGGATGTAATAAGATAGGGATGCTGGATATTGTCTTTTTCTACCTGTTGCATCTCCATGACTGCTGACTGCAAGCTTCCCTCCCGTCTCCTGTTTCTCTCTGAATTGAATTAATTTACCTCAAAATTACAGAGCTGTAGTCACAAATCCGCTGGGTGAGGGAGATACTTAGAAGAAAGATGTAGTCCACTCACCACTCCTATATGCTTTTACATCGTTATCATTCCCTTCACTTTCCTTTTTCTTTTCTTTTTTCTCATTTTTAACTTTTTTATTTCTGAAAAAGGGACAAATACTCCATTTCTTCACTTAAATTTCAGATCATTCTCAAAAGTCATTGTGTGTAACTGGCTTTAATTATTTATAAATGTGAGACTTTCTGTACTTGCAATAACTTTATATTCTCATAAAAAGCTGGGGATTCATAACACCCAGAACTAAATTATTTATCAATCAGAAAGATGGTGGGATCCACAGGACAAGACCTTAGCTGACCAGAAGGGTCATCTCCTCTGAGTTGAGAAGGGATTGGATTTTGCTCTTTCTGTTCCCTAGAGCTGTGCTGACAGAGGAGAGCAAGGGGGCATTATGCAAGCACCGAATAGGCTTTGAAGATTTTACATTTCCTAGGAAAAATATAGCCTGGAGACATGATGGGAAAGCTAGGACCTGGCTGTCTGTCCCTCATCAGCAAATGAGAAAAGTTAAGGTGACCATCAGAGGTGCTGTAAGGCTTCTCATTACAAGAAGGACATCAAGGTCCTGAAGCATGTCCAGAGAAGGGCAACCAGGCTGGGGAAGGGTCTGGCAAACAAACCTTATGAGGAGCAGCTGAGAGAGCTGGGGGTGTTTAGTCTGGAGAAGAGGAGGCTGAGGGGATACCTTATCCCTGCCTAGAATGACCTGAAAGGAGGTTGGAGAGAGGTGGGCGATGGTCTCTTCTGCCCAGTGACAGGTGACAGGACAAGGAGAATGGCCTCAAGCTGCACCAGGGCAGGTTCAAATTAGATGTCAGGAAGAAATTCTTCACCAAAAGAGCTGTTGGGATGTGTCACAGGCTGCCCAAGGAGGGAGTGGAGTCCCCATCCCTGGGTGTATGTAACAGATGGGGAGATGAGGTGCTCAGGGGGATGGTTTAGGAGAGGACAGGGACAGTTGGACTTGATGACCTTAAAGGTCTTTTCCATCCTAGTGATTCTGTGATGAAGGGCAGAACCTTCTGCTGCTGCTCACATTTTGCCAAAACCCACAGACTTTACTGGTGCTGAGTTGCCTGAGCTCAAGTGGTACAATCTGTCCACGCTGTCGGTGCAGGTGGCCGGGTGGGTGTCAAGAGGCCAGCCCAGAGCTGCTGGATGTGGGCCTGAAAGAGTCGTTTGGAGAGGGAGGTGGTGGGATTGGTTCCTATGGGGACTGGTGTCCCCAGGCTCACCCCTCAGCTCCATGGGTACCTATCCCTGGTAACACTTATCACCCCACATGGCATTTTACCCATCGTGTGCCCCAGCCCAGTGCCCATCTGCCTTTGCAGCAGCGATGCTGCCCAGTGCTCCAGACCAGGGATTTTACCCATGCAAAACTTGGGTTTGGTTGTTTTCTTTTTCATTCTATTGGTGAAATTGCAAAATAAGATTTTCCACCTATGCACAGGAAAGCAGAATTGAGAACAAAAAAGCAGCAAGAGAGGAAAATCAGAAAAAGAAGAAAGAAAAAAGATTCCACTTACCAGAGCTGTTAGATGAGCCTCATCACACGTTCATAACTCTGCACCAGCAGCCAGGCTTTGGGGAAAAAAATCTCCACAGCAGCACAGGGATCTAGTGCAGCAAAGCAAGGGCAGGAAGTTTTCCCCAGATTTGTATTTCTAGGAGTAACTCAGATTTTCAGGTGGGTTTTGTTTGTTTTTTTTTCATGATGAAAGAAGTGAGCAGAAAAAAAAATCCCAGCTCCTTCCATCATGAAATACATATTGTGGCAGAATGCTGTGTGCCTTGTGTCAAAGGATCCATAGCATTGATTTCTTGAAGTGAAATATAAGTTTAAGGTGGAGTGCTTGGAAAAAAAAATCAATAAAATTTCAAGTGACTGAATAGAACTATCAATTGTAATGACAGCAGTCAAAAAGCCTTATCCAGTTCCATAACATTTTGGTGTCTGGACCTTTATTTTCATTAAATTTGCCATTGACAGAATGCTGACCTTACCTTACCAACCTGTCTGAAATTAGATTAAAATTAGTGCAGCTCAAAAAACACCTGTTTTCATTCCCCAAAATGTTTGTAAGCAAAAAAAAAAACCTGAAAACTAAACCACAGAAAACATGGAGCAGAGGTGTAAATGTCTGCAATGCAAATTGGGATGCTACAACCCAGCCAACTGGGGAAAATACTTGAAAATATCTCTTGAGCTTTTAGAAAAATCCTCAGCCCCCAGGAGCTATGGCCAAAACCACCTCCCAGATTGTTATCAGGAAGGCCAGGACATGAGACCCTCTGTCTCTTCCAAAAACTTCTTTTTGCTGTTTCTCCCCTTCCTTCCCCCTCTACCCTGCTCTGGTGAGACCACATCTGGAGTATTGTGTCCAGTTCTGGGCCCCTCAGTTCCAGAAGGACATACAACTCCTTGAGAGAATCCCATGCAGGGCCACCAAGATGATTAAGGGATGGGAACATCTGCCTTATGAGGAAAGGCTAAGGGAGCTGGGTCTCTTTAGCTTGTAGAAGAGGAGACTGAGGGGTGACCTCATTAATGTCCCTAAATATGTTAAGGATGAGTGTCAGGATGATGGAGCCAGGCTCTTCTCAGTGGTGGCCAGTGATAGGACAAGGGGCAATGGGTCCAAGCTGGAGCAGAGGAAGTTCCCTGTGAGGGTGATGGAGCCCTGGGACAGGCTGCCCAAAGAGGTTGTGGAGTCTCCTTCTCTGGAGACATTCAAGACCAATCTGGACACACTCCTGTGTGATTTAATCCAGGTGATCCTACTCGGGCACGGGGGTTGGACTAGATGATCTTTTGAGGTCCCTTCCAACTCCTGACATTCTGTGATTCTGTGAAGAATTGAAGTCTCGACAGTCAGTAGATAATCACCCCAGTGGGACTGAGGGCTGCAGCTCCCTGTCCTCTTGACTCATGGTCAAGCACAAAAACCCACCATGGACTACTCCAAACATGATCAGAGCAACACTTGCTTCTACCATCCAGGCCTCCAGAGCCAGTGATGGCCCTGCATGGGTAGGATTTGCTTGACTGTCCCCAAAAACACCTCCTTGCTGCTTGCAGCCCAGGAGGCAGTGAAAGTGTGGTTTCTGGCTGACCTTCTGGAGGCTGCAGGGGCTCTGTTGTTTAGATACTGCCTTGCACTCCTACAGCAGCCTGAAACGGTTTGAGAACCAGGGTGTTGATATCACTGTTTTGCACTCGTACCCTGCAGTATTTCTTTCAGTTTCCCCGCCTGTCTGTCCACGCTGACCTGCTGTCACTTGTCTTCTCCTGGGGCAGAGGCGATGGTTTCTTTTTCTAGCAGAGAGGAAGCCATCCTGGGAGGGCTGAGCCTGTTGTGTCCCCAGAGAGAGGCATTCCCAGCAGTGAGGCACAGCAGCATCCACAATCCTGGCATAGTCCTACCCTGTCCTCCCATGTCACAGAATCATGGAGTGGTTGGGGTTGGCAGGGACCTCTGGAGATCATCCAGTCCGACTCTCTGCTAAAGCAGGAGCACCTCAAGCGGGTTGCAAAGGATTGTGGCCAGGAATCTGGCTTTGAATCTCTCCAGTGGAGACTGCACAGCCTCTCTGGACAGCCTGTCCCAGTGCTCAGGCACCCTCAGAGTGAAGTTTGTCCTCAGGTTCAGGCAGATCTTTCTGTGTTCCAGTTTGTGCCCATTGCTCCTCGTCCTGCCACTGGCCACCACTGAGAAGAGTCTGGCCCCATCCTCTACACATCCACCCTTTAGATATTTATATGCATTAATCAGATCCCCTCTGAGTCTTCTCTTCTCCAGCCTAAACAGCCTCAGCTCCCGCAGCCTCCGTGTATGAGCAATGCTCCAGTCTTTGGAGAGAGAGATGCACTATCTTTGCAGCCCTTGGCAAAGAGCTATCCCCGAATTCTCCCTGAAGCCCAGGGCTTGGATTTGGCAGCTGATGGCCAACAGAAGGTGCATCTTTACACAGCTTTCAGAATAAAGCATCTTGACCCCCAAAAGTCACTGTGTGGTACAGTGGTGGTCCATACCCATGGCTGAGGTCTCCACCATAAAAGAGAAAAAACAAAAAAACCCACAAACAACAAACCCAAAGCCTACATTTTCCAAACCTCTTGTTTTGATTTGTGGCTCTAGGGTGGATTTTGATATGACTGCTCGAAAGGGCTGAATGCAAAATACTTGGTTTTGCTTTGGATTGTTTCGAGATGGTTCTTACAGGGTGTAACCGCAAGGGAAGGTGTCTTAATGCACATCACAGTGCCTCTGACATGGGGCATCAAACACTCTCCTCCTCGCTGGCATCAAAGGCTTTGTGTCCCCCCATTTACAGAGCTTCAGTCCTGCTTTGAGATGGAGAATTTTGTCCTTCTCTTGTTTCAGACAATGACTCTAAATCTGTAGCAGCTCCCTGGAAATATTTCTTTGTATTTAAAAAAAAAATAAAATCAAGACTCTAAATAAGAAGCTCAGTGGCAAGTGATTTTATCTTCTTTAAAGCCCTTTGAACTTTTCTAAGCCCCAAGTGTTTGATTTACTTTATGGTTCAGATGCCAGCTCAGGCTGATTATTTTCAAGACTTGTTCTCTTGTCCTGGGTCACTGAGTTTTGCACTTGATCTTCAAGAGCACCTTGGCTTCCACTCTGGGGTTCCCCTGGGAACACACGGGCTTGCGTTCAGCCGCAGGGAAAGCAAGTACGACCCACCCAAAGTACTGGAGTCGATTTACAGGCAAAGGGCCAGTTTTTTCCTTTATTGCTTCTACTGCAGAGAGATGAGTTCTCCATGGCATAACATCAGAACAAAAATAAATTGCTTCCGTAACACACTATGCACCCGGCTGGAGTACGTCAGCCTTCTTCCTCAACACTTCTTTGACAGATGGAACTTTATCTAAGTTCACCGCATCATTCTCCTTCTCCTTTTTTGCTCCCTTTTCCCAAACCCCTACAAGTGCCAAAAACGATGTTTAATGACTGTTAAGGTTATGCATCACCAGTGGTGCTGTGATGCTGCTTCCAGAGATGTGCAGTGAGATTGTGAGCACCCAGTTGCATTCTGGATGGACAGGGGTTTCCATTTGTGAGGAGCAGTGCTCGGTGCTGGGGCTCTGGGTCAGGTCCTGGCCTGGATTCCCTTTTGTTTGGACTATATTCTTTTTGTCTCAGGTAAATCTGAGTTTCCCATTCCTTTCAGTCCTGAGGCAGGAAAGGAATTATGGAAATGTCCTTGTCTGTAGAAAACCTTCTAATTACAACAGCCACTTGTCTCTGTGCTATAGAAAGCCAACAACTCTGAAGGGAGCATTTCCTTTAACTGTAAGTGGAGAAAAAGCAATAAATGTTCACAATAAGGCTAAAAATGGATGTCAAAAGTGAAATCCCTATTTTCAGGTCTACAAAAAAATAAAACCTTTTTTAAAAATTATGTTCTTTGTCCAACACATGTCAGACTCTAGGGAAAAGTCATTCCTTTCAACCCGGGTGAAATGTTACCTTCAACATGAGCACTTTTCAGCTTCACCCTCCTCCAGTGCCCCAGCCTGGTGTTTCCCTAGGAAGGGATATCAAATGAGGCAAGCAGGAAATCACTTCCTCCATTTCTTGGGATTCTGTATCAGATATATGTGTTTTGACTGGTTGTTTTCTTATGTGTTTATTTATTATTTTAAATAATAATCTAATCTCCATTCCACTTTAGCACGCCCTTAAGGATGCTTTCAGAGCTGCATGCTGTAGGCTCTGAGAAAAATAAATGCATATGCTTTGCAAGGTGATGCAAACAAAATGTTCTCAGAGGTGTGTAGGAAAATGAGTATTTCATGATGGGTGAGGCCGACAGGTCAGCGGTACCTTGGATCTCAGCAGGCTACAAGAGACTTCATGTAGAAAGAGCAGGCAAGGCTTCTCTGCAGGAGACACCTCAGGCAGACTTTCTTTTTGGGGTAAGAGCTAAGAGGAGTCACAGGGCTGGGTGTTAAAACATTCCCTGCATCCCTTGATTGACATCCCTGGGTTGCTGAAATCCCATCCCTAAATATTCCATGGACGAACCAAGATGCAGCTGCTCAGCCTCATCTCCATTCCTAACCCTGCCCTCAGGACATGCCAGGGTCCCCAGGTGACCATCCTCATGGCGTCACATGGGGTTTACCATGGCACAGGAGGCACGTTGTCCCAACCAGGGACAGCCACGCAAAGCTGCTTGCAGGAAGTTGTTGGCTACATTCAAGACTAAGCTGCAAAAAAAAGTAGATGCTGGGTTTTGACATCACTGCAGGGAAACCCCCCTTCCAGCTCCTTCTGCCCAGCACCTCAACACCCTGCGCCTTCAGCAACGGCCTCGCTGGGCGTTCTGGGTGAGGGCTGCCAGGTTTGGGGTGAGGATGGGTGGGATGCAGATGGCAGGCACAGTTTATGAGCTTACCTTTCTACCCTGGGGCCTGCTGGGCAGGACTGATCGCGCCGCTCGGAAAGCGGCATTAGCAGATGTTATTGATGTGGGACTGGCACTATCCACAGCGTGTGCTGCCGGTGGACAGAAACACCACAAGTGGCATCAGTTTTTAAAAAAAAAACAACCCTCTGCCAAAAACTTTTTAAACAAAACTTGCCATTTCTCTTTGCATTGATCCTTCTTTCCTGTTATTGATTTGTTGGTCTCTTCCATTACTGGTGCAAGGAATGGGGAGTGGCCGTTGTCGTGGCAGCGTGTGGATGGAAGGAAATAATTTTCAGAAATCCAGTTAACAGGGTGGTGGTGGGGCAAATCTTGTTTTGTTTGAGTTTTGATTTTTGTTTTTGTTCTGCTCTTACTGCTCTATTTAACTTCAAAATAACAGGGCTGTTAGACTGGCTACCAAGTCCCCAGATGGCCATAAGGAGAACTTGATGCTGCATTTATGTGATGGCTGTACTGTAAAAATGGATCAGTAAATGCTTCAAGCGGAGAGCTTGGCTCTCAGTCCTGTGACCTGACATGAGCCAGAGCTGAGGATGGATTTCATAAGCTGAACAATGGATGTCCAGGAGAGCACAGAGGAATGGGATTTTGGGATGATACAGAAGCTGACCTAAGACCTGCAGGATGTCAGGAACAAGGCTCGGTCCAACCTCTCTTCTGTGAAGAGGTGAGTTTGAAAAGTTGCAGTACTTTGGGGCTTGCTTTTCATTTGCATGTCACAACGTCAATCCTCTGCTGTTCTCAGCCTTCCTGGTAACACTCTGCAGAAGATAGCATGACTTAGTCTTGGGGTTTCCAGAGTTACTCCTGAAAGAGTACCCTCAATCTGCCCAGTGTCTTTCAGCAGCAGAGCTGGTCTGAGCCCTTCTTCTCTGGGGGACCAGCTCACTGGGCTGGCTGTCCCAGTATAACCATGGAGGCCATGGGGCAGGTGTTAGGATGCAGAGAGGGTATAAACTGCTGAGCCCTGGTACTCTTAACCAGAGCCACCGTTACCAAAGCTGTAATGTGAAAAGACACCTTTGGGTAGTATCAGGAGGAGGGTCCAGGCCTCTCTCCACATGCAGCTGAGAAGAAGCCAGGCCAGAAATACAAAAATAGACCTTGATCTTTCCAAGAAAATGTTGCAACCCTTAGTCCTGTCCTCTCATTCCTATCCAACAGCCTGTCCCTGCTCTGCAAACAGTGACAACATGTTACTGGAGAGAGAAGAGCATGTGCTTGGCTCAGCCCTGTTTGCAAGTCTGATTTTGGCCTTTGGAACCTGAATTACAGAAAAAAAAAATCTGTCTTTTGTACCAAGAAGGGTAATTTGTGCTCAGTGCATTCTCTGCTGTCCAAGCATAGCCCAGAGAAGGAGCTGGAACAGTTCTGTGGGATGCTGCTTATTACAGCCTTTAGCCTGCCAGCTCAAAACATACTTACTCTTAACTAATGAGCCAGTAATTGGTGAAGGACTGGGGTGGGACCCCCACCAAAGGAAATGTTTGAATGTAGATGGAGTGTTTTTCTGAGTGAGTTGCTCTGGTGCAAGCAGGATCTGCTTTGAAGACACAGGATCCCTCCAGGTCCCTGTACCGTAAATCAAGCTCCAACAGGCAGTGTCCCATCTGCCCTGGTGCCGATCAGCTCAGGAGAGCTGGAAGCAACGCTAAAGGCAACTGATATGATTTTATCCTTACTCGCCCCGTTCATTCATTCTTATGAATAATATAATAGCTCAACTCATCTAGGATGTAGACCTCATGCTTCCAAATGAAGGGACAGCAGAACAAGAAACACTGAAACACAGGCAGCTGTCACAGCACTAAAAGCATATGGCTCTGCTGTGAGTTCCCATATTTCAGCCCTCAGCTACCTAGACAGTGGCCCCTGAATTGGGGCCAAAAGACCAAAGTCTCTTTTATTTTCCAGGAAAAAGTTTCAGGATTGAAAATAGGACAGTCGAGGAAATTGAGATGCCTTGGGAGCCCCAGCATTAAATGCAGCACATAAAGATTGTGTATGTTTTCAGCACTGTTGCATTTCCAAGAGCAGACCTCTTCTTGTAATGTATTCACGTGAAGTTTTATGTCAAACAGCAGATAATGGAAATCATCCTGGTTCCCATTACTTTGGTGGCAGCCTGCCTTGAATACAGCATTCAGTTCTGGGCCACCTCATTACCAGAGGAAAAAAACAGACAAATTGGAGACAATTCAAAGTGCAGTTAAAATGATTTTGGGGTTGAAAAGATTGATTTATGAGAAAAGATGATGAACTAAATATATATAGCTTCCCTGAGTAATGGCTAGGGTTATGGTTGCTGTGTTCAGGCAGAGAGAAAAGAATTATTTTGTGTGCACAAAAATGTGATGCTAAGGGGAGCATGATAAAAATGACAGAAGGGAAGGGTCGAGCTAAGAAGCAGGACAAAGCCTCTGTGAAATAGTCTCCTAAAAGGCATGGAAAAAACCTCCCATCTTCTTATTGACATTTTAAAGATGACGGGAAAAAAAAACAGATGATACAGTTATTTATCCAATGGCTTTTTTATCAACCTATAACTGCAAAATAAATTGCAATAAAAGAAAAAAAAATTAGTTTCTCCTGTCCTTGGTATTCCTTAAAAATACTGGCTGATCCTTTCTTGGTAAAACTATGGTAGAGGAGAAATTTGTTCAGACTATGTGAGTCCCAATGGGAGATCTGGATTTTGTAACCTTGGCAGTTCTCAGAACCCAACAAATACTCCCTCACACAGGGGACAACATTGCTAACCTAATTAGTCTGTGGGTTTTGGGGCTTTCTTTTGTTTATTGCACACCACAGGACCCAGAGTCCGTGGGCGAGATGTGCCTGCCCCCTGCTCACAGCCCAGCGTGGAGCCCAGCCGGTGCTGGAGCTGCCACCGGCCAACTCCTCACCGGGTCTGAGACCCTTCCAAGGGAACAGCTCTAAAGAAACCCAACTTCTGCCTCCAACCTGCTCTTTTGACATTGTCAGATGTCTGCATACATTTGCCAGAAGTGTAGAGCTGCTTCCTTAGCCCTGGAATGTCAGGGACATTTAGGCAGAATGGAGACTGATAACTGGATGATGTGAATAAAACAGACAGCATCCTTTTTATCTGATGTCCATAGGGAACGTTCAAAGCTCTGGAAGAAAGGCATGGTGGATGGGATGAAATGTTTCCATCAGACCAGTTTTCTGTACAGAAATGCTCTAGTTTGAAAAAAAAAACTACTTTGGTCCAGACAATCTGAATTCATTATTATCACCAACCTTGGAGATCACAGTCATGGGCCACGGTGTTTGGAGCTGCACAAATTATTGTTGTTGATGCTGTGTCCAGCTGAGAATTTCATGAGGAAAATCTGCTCTTTTAAAAGTAGCTAGTCATCAGAACAGCCAATGAAGTAGTTATTTCCTTTGTTTCACAACAATGCCGGCACTGTGCACAGAAATACCTGTAAGAGAAGTAGCATGTAACATTAAGTGATATAAGGGAATGTGTCATTAGAGAACCAAAGGGCACATTTTTTCTAAATGTGTCACTTTTCTGGGGGGGAGGTGGGGGGAAGCCTCATTTAAACTCATCCAAAAGCTGTTAAACCATTTTAACACACTGCTGTTTACTTCTGAAAGATGTTGACAGCTTATCTCCTCCTACCACTGTTCAACACTAATCACAATGTATTAATACATTCACACTATCAAAATATATTTTCTATTGCACTACACCAGTAAATTGTCCATAGAGGTCTCTACATCCCCTGGTACCAAAGACCTGCTCTTTTTCTTGTCCAGAGTGCAGGAAGCAGCTAAGAGGTTGGAAGCAATAAAGTGAAGCACTGGATGACACAGTTCATGGAAGTGAGCCACAAAAAAGCTTAATGGGAAAACAGTGGGAGCTGAAAACAAGCTCAAACAACTCAGTCTGTCCCAAATAGGAACCCTTTCCAAAATCCATCTGTCAGCAGGCCTGGGGGAAATATCCCCCTGCTAAAATCAACCCTATTTGCCAAAGGGGAAAAATATCAGGCTGGGAATAAAAACATCCGTTATCTGGTACCAGCGCAGCAGCGCGGGGTTACCTCCTCCCACAGAGCTCCAGATCAAGGGCAGGGTGTGATACAGGCAGTCAATCAACACTGATGAAACACTCTGATAGATGGCACACAGGGGGACTTGGCTTTATTTTGTTTGCTCTCCCTGCTTAGAGAAGGACAAGTAAAGCAAGAGTGTTTCTATCTATCTGTGGCTTTCCTTGTGCAAGAGGCTAGGGGGAGAATCGAGGGGAGAACTGGAGAGACTGGGAAAGGTTTGGGAGATAAAAACAAGTGGGAAACAGCAAAAGGAGGGAACAGCATAGTGCAAAGGATCTAGAGCTTTGCTTCATTTTTCTCAACACCCAAACAGATCTGTGTTTTCCCCCTTAAAAAAGACCAGCATAGCATGGTTTACCAAGGGTCAACAGATTTATGGTTAGCTGGCAATTGTGCAGCTTCACGTGGGAGGTTTGCATTTGGATGCATTCAAGGTGGGAAATAAACATATGAATTATTCTGGTATAGTGGTAGCAAATAGTCTGGTGGGCTCAGACTGATTTCTGTGGTGCTGTATCTCGATACAGCCTGATAAATCTGGCACATGCAGTTGCTGAGGAGTTTTGGGAGCAGAAAAAGGCCTACAAACCAGTGTCTGTATACCAGAGACTCACTGACCATGTACCGACCCTGGCAGCTTGCATTTGTGAAACTGAGGGTTAGTTACAGCCTCTGTCTCTACATTTTGGGTAAGGGATGAGAGTAAAGCTGAGGAGTGCATACCAACCATGGATGAGCTTGCTGGACCATGTTGTACTGAATTCCCAGGCTGACAGGAAAGTGCTGTGTGTCTGGATCTCATTAAAAGTTCAGTTCAGAGATTTGAGGGTTGACTGTCCTCGCAAAGTCCTTTTTCCTACCCAGATGCTGTAATTTGAATTCCCTTGACCAAAGAAGGGGGCCTACCCAAGGGCAAAATTAACTCCTATTCCCTTTTTAGATACCCCACTCACATATATCTCTTCCCAGACAAGACCCTCTTCCCTCTATTGCTCCCAAAAATTAGTATAAACATCTTAGCTAAATACTGGTTTTTTATTCCTTACTATTTGCAAATGAGATTCAGCTTTACATGCAAAATACCCCACAACTTTATACTATGAAACACAGATATGGTTTCTCGTGGTTTCTCAAATGTTCCTTTTCATACAAAGTTGAATTTTATCTCAGCAGGAGAAAAAAAAAATCCCAATCATTATCTTCTTCTCAACATTGGAAAAAAAAACATTGCCATGTTAGATAATGAGAAAAGCTCTCTATGCAGCTGGAGCAGTGACTCTTGTGCTAACTACCAGAAATTAAAACCAGAATTATAAAAATATTTTTGTGGATAATTCCAGCCCAGAAATACTGAGAAGCTCTTATGAATGATCATGTTTTCACCAACGTTTCCTGGCAGGGCTGCATCCTTATTCATGCTGAAATCGCTGGGAGCTACTCACCAGGAAGAGGGTGGTTTAACGTGTTTAGGAGGCTTGGAGAGCTGTCTGAAAGCAGTCAATCAGTCTGTGCTGTGATAGTCTGGTTCTGACTGTATTTTGTTTAAAAAGCAGTGGTAAATGTTGCCTGAGGAAATAGAAAGATTTGAGAGAAAAATATGGCTACGGAAGGCCAGCTGTCAGCTCCCCAAAACGTATTAAATCCTGGCCAACATGTCTCCAAAATCACCTCCAACCAATTTTCCCTTATTTTCTTTTTCTCCAGCCACACACAGATTTTATTCCATCAGGGTGCTGACAGAGAGTGGAAGGTCTCAGCTCCTGACCACCACCACCACGAGGTTGGGCAGAGCAGCCCCAACATCAGACAGAACCCCACCAGGATCACACCGTACATGGCTGGTGAAAATTCGGTGTCTTGGCTAGCACTGAATACTGCACCGTGCTGCAGCAGAGCAAAACACACTCAGAAAACCAGCCCTGGAGACCTCTCCTTCAGTTATCTTGAATCATCCTGGACAGGTGGGAGCTGCGAGACCTGCACCAGTATATTGCCACTTGTCTTGGAATTTACAAGGTGGAAGGCCATAGAAAATTGCCTTCCAAATCTAAACATAACTCTCCTTGGATGGGCAAAATAGCAGGATTATCCTGTCTGCAGTATCTTATGCAGCTGAGGCTTTACTTGCTGCATGCATTCTCTCCACTCTTGGGTGGTTGGTTGAAGTATGTGGTGGTGGCTTTTTGCCAGGGCATGTTGGTTTCAGCAGCAGAGGTTGTCAGTTCAGCTTTTGCTTGATATTGCTCTTTGCTCAGGAGAACTCCCCTGCTTCCTCCTTTCCCTCACAGCTATCGCTGTGTTTCTCCACGGTGCTCTTAGCACCATTTAAACCATGCCAGCACATCCTATTTTTACACACTGAGAAATGGCAAACCTATAATGAAATACAGGCAAGAAGGGGAGCAGTACAATAGGTGGTGCACAATGCTTGCCGTGCAGATGAGTATATAAACCGGCTGTGTGTATAACATCCCTGAGCCCTGCTATATTTTAGCAGCCTGTTTCCTTCTGGTTACAATTCAAGCACTAGCACAGTCTAGAGAGACTTGTACAGATTTGCTTTGGGGGCTGCTTCTCAGCAATACATACTCTGCATCTCCAGCCTTCCAGAGCAGTCAACAGTACATGGGGGTTTTTAAGCATCTGATCTGGGACAGAGTTCTCCAGGACTGGTGTCACTGTTCTCTGTATGATGTATATGCTTATTTCCCTGGCAGTCAGCCCCAGTTGGGGTTTGTTGTGGAGAAAGTTCTTTCAAGCTTTGGACTAAGGCAACAGCCAAAGGACCACAGGGCTCTTGGCCCCAGCCAGAGAAAATGACCATCCTGCATGGAGGACAGGAAGAGAAATATGAGATGCTCGATTGCCTGTTGATGGGCATCATGTGCAGCTCTCCCTAAAGTTATTGCCCAGGAACCATCTGAGGCAATGAGAAACCATCTCAAATTCACAGGTGACCAATGATCTGACCGAGGATGTTCAGGCTGACATTTGTGAGGGCCCTGCTACCCCAGGGTGAGGGGTAGCACAGAGCCCTGAGCCAAGCACAGCCATGTTTGGACAGTCACTGGGATCTATGGAGGAACAATGCCTGTGTAGATCAGCCCCAGGGGCTCTCCAGCAAGAATAACAAAGCAATTTTTCATAAATTTACCCACTTAACAGTTGTACTTTCCCCACCTGACGATGGGAACAGACAGTAGTGAAAGCACCTGCAGTTTTCAAGTTGAAATATTTGCAAAATGCTCAGACCTGGGCAGAGCAGCTGAGACCTGAGCACAAAGTGCTGTTCATGTTTCTGCTTCTACAACCCAGCTTTGCCCAGTCGAAGGGCTGGACCTTGTGCCGGCTTAGGGTGGGTGTGCGCCTTCGCCTCTCCTCATCAGTGCTCAACAGCCCGTGAAGAGGAAAAGCTTTGTTTTAGAGGGAGCAGGTGTTTGATTGCCTTGCCTCTCTCTTTTCATATTAAACATATCCCTGGCTCCCCTCTCCAGGAGGGATAAAGTTGTGTTTGTGAAAGCAGCGAGGGAAATCACTTGAAAGGCGACGTCGGAGGTTGGCTGTCTGCACTGATGGTTTGATGAAAGGAAAGAGCAAACGAATGAACGGGAAGCGTTTAAAGTATTTTCTGCCTGCAGAGAGCAGCTTGGAGTGGTGCTGCAGGGCCAGCCTGTCTCTGTGGCAGCCAGCCCCTTCCCCAGGCGGCTGCCCAGGCTGGACCCATGGAGATTTATCCAGAGAAAGGGAGAAATTCAGCCCTCTTCCCCATCCCAGTGGTGTCAACCTGCTTGGAGGCTGTGTGAGCACCAGTGGCAGGTGCTCTCCTACCTTGGGCAAAGGAGCTGTGGCATCCCCTTCACAGGACAGCATCCAAGGACAGCAAAGGCATCCCTGAAGGGAACATAAAACCCATTACTGCCTGTGACAGGCTGCAGTCAGGCAGTGGTGTTGTGCCCAGGCACAGCAGCTGAGGCCTTGGCACCTGAGCTGCAATTGGTCTGGATGCCGGGCCTGAGGTGCCAACACCAAAAGGGATGGTGGGCTGGAAATGGGGAGTAGCTCAGGGGATGGACACACAGACTGATATTTTTGGATGTAGAGGAGAAACTGGAGGAGTCTGGGCCTGGTTTCAGCACACACCAAGTGAACATCCAGTCCCCTCGACTTGGGTCCAAATAAGTGAACAAGCAGAGAACTGTTATCAGGTTACATCTTTGTTTCAAACAGAAATAGGTGGCCATGCCTCAGTGAATAAAAGGCCATTGCTCCACTCTAACCATCTGTCAGGCTCCCTGCCACAGTGGCTGTGTGTTTGCTCAGGTGTTGATAGGGAATTACCCACCTTATATCACTGCAGATTGTCTTTTTGCCTTCTCATCGCTCTGCTCCCTCGTGAATATTTTGGATCTTTGCCTCCAGTGGCTCAAATGCAGGTGTTGTATTATGGGCATGGAGAGCCAGGGACCCAGAATAAAGAAATTCTTGGGTGTCTTTGGATGAAGATGAGGTTGGAAGGAATTTGGGTCGGCTGTCCCATAATTTGCAGATACCAGGGCAGCACTGGGATCAAAAGAGCCATTGTTCCCCTTGGCACCATGATGGAGGATGTTATCTAGAGACTGGTCCTGAGTACAGACTCACAGCCAAACTGGAAACATTTGCCTATTGGAAACATCTGTTGTTCTCTGCATCTCATATTATTTGCCAAGATAAATTTCTTGTACATTCCCAGCTCAGAACAGCTTGTTATGAGGTTTAATCCATGATGCGTAATCTTGTGACACATCGCTGCCTGATGATGTAGGACATGGAGATGATGAAGGAGGACAACTGAAGTGTAAACACACCAGAAAAAGTTCAGTGCCCAGCCTGGAAGCTGTACAAAGTATTTTCATAAGCATTAGCCAGCTTTTCTGCCATTAGTCCTAAAAGCCAGAGAGAAAGAAAGTTACTGCAGTCAGAGATAAAAGACCTTTCAACAAATGTGCCTCAGAATTGAATGCCTTGCTGGAATTTCCAAGGTTCCTCTGACCTCCTGTTGTGATAAAGATGTGTGTCCTATGCTAGTATCTCACCTCCTCACTCCATGTGGGGTCATCTAAATACCCTCAACCACTCTGCGTGCTCAGACCTGTAGTAAACCACACTGCTCCCACAAGAAGTTCCCCCTGCATGGTGCTGTGTACCTCCCTTGCCCTGTCTGCTACAGCTCCATCCAGCCCTTTGGGTTAAGCATGTCATAGAGAGCTTTGCTGACTCAGAGCAGGCCTTCAGTGTCAGGAGCGGTGGGGGTGCTCTCTCTTCACCCCACCTCTTTGGAGTTTCTCCAGGTTGGCTGGAGTGGTTTGATCCATCCTGAGCCTGGTATCTGAAATGGATGGAATCTATTTCACTCTGACAGAGGTCTCTCCTCTAGCAGGAGAGGGGTCACAGGACAAAGAGTTGGCAAGACACAGAGTGGTCAGACAGAGAAGGTCCTCCCCAAATGAATCTGGAACCAGGTGCTGATGTTCAGCTCTTTCAGCCACAGAGCTGATGTGCTCAAAATGCTCAATAAATGTCTTTCTTACTAGTTTTTTAGCTGGTTGCATTTAAAGGTCAGATCCTGGAGTTTAACATTACAGTCATGCTTTATATGAGAGATGAGTATATAAATACTTGATAAAGGGCTAATGAACAATTAACAGTTATTTCAGGAAATGGGTAATCAAATGTTATGGATTGTTATACAGTCCACCAGGTCAATATGTTGCTTATGACCAGAGCTGACTGCTACCAATAACACCTCGAGTGATGTGATTGCGAGCAGCTTTCACACAAGATGTCTGTGTCTGCACAACATCTATTAACCCTCTCTCCACTGGTCTAGAAATAGAAAACTCTATAAAGCATGCCCAGGATTAATGAGTTACGATACGAACATAAGGCTGTGCATTGTTGAGTAGCTCATTTGTAGCTCAAGAACTTGATTATAGATGAGCAGAAAGAAATAGAGACAGATGAATGCAGGCTGCAAACAACGAACAACATCTGCTCACTGCACAGCGAAACCTCCGAGCACCAGAATTGCACATCAGAAACCCAGGAGCTATGGGGCCGTTAGTGTGCCGGGGTGGAGGGGGGCTTTAGAGGATCCTAGAGAATCCTTGATGGTTTAGTCCGTGCTTAGCTGTCCATACTATTGTTTTAAAATTACAGCTTACAGAGCGGGTCATCTAACTGCCCCAGACGGGTCTGTGCAAGAGAAATTGCTCCTCCATGATCTCAGCCTTGCTACTATACAATCAATTCTGCTTTTAAGTAGTAAAGAAGCTCGCTGGAAGTTGCCAGTTCCGATTACAGCGTGAAATGTCTAACCTTGGTTTACAGCAAGTAGATTTACGTTCCTCACAGCCAGAGATTTACTTGGTTAGAGACGATGTTGGGCAAAGGGGAGAAAAGCAACCGTGCTGAAAGCTCCTGGAAGGCACAGACAACTTGTGTGAGGTGGAAGCACGGCCGATGGAAGAGGGGTTTGCTCCATAACCGACCTCCTGAAACGCAGCCTCTAGTGCCAAACGCTGCAAAGAGCATTAACACAGATGCTGCTTATTTGTCCTTGGAACTGCAAGGATCGCTTGAGTGACAGCCGAGGCATTTCACACATCGGTGAGCACATTCTCCCCAGGTATTTCTGATGGCTGTACATTTTGTTTGCTGACAGGTTTGTGGCAATATGCTCACTCCAGCTAAAAATTACACGCTGGCTAACAGAATAATAGACCTAATTTTCCTCACTTTCTACACTGGTTTTGCAATCAGTGTAACTTTAATGACCCTCTACTTTTAGACCAGATATAGCACTGAGGAAATCGGATTTAGCAGAGCAAAGAGCTGTTTGGTGTAGCTATTATAGGAAGGCAGAGAGAGGCAGAGACATTTCTCTTCTCCTCCTGATCCTGGCATGGGCCAAAGGCCAATTCTGAGCTGAAGCAGAGCAACCTCCAGGCTGCTGTAAATGTCCTCAGTTTGTGAAAGCTGCTAGGTAGACTTATGGTACCCATGGTTTCCACATCACTGTGTGCAGCCTGCTCCAAAACATGGTTAGAGGTGCCACCCCAGTGGTGTACAAGCTGGTTGTATTCCCCATATGGCCGGTGTAAAGCCCATTCATGTCCACCCAGCTACAGAGACATTAGCACAAGCCATACTCTGGCTCAGAGGAATATTCAGTTTTAAGGTCTCTGAATCCATTTTTCCTGTCTTCTCTCATTTCTTCTCCCACCTGCTGAGTGTTAAGTGCTTGATCAGTCTGGTAGAACATGCAAATAATGACATTTGTCTCCAGAAGTGCTGATGACCATATGCGTATCTTGCCAGTGGATGAAGAGAGCAGGAGATGCTACTGGAAGAAACTGTCCTGGGGAGTCAGGCCAAACCACTCATGTCTGTGACCTACAGAGGCAACAGGACCACCTTCTCCTCCCTTTGCCTTTCTTCCCTGGAAGGATAGCCCACAGGGAAAGGACTAGGCAGGGGGAGCTGAGTGGGGAGTTGTCTGCATTCCTGAAGGCCATTTCAGACCATATCCAGCACACAAGAGAAAATGCTTTTCAGCAAATTAGTACATCCCCAAGGGTTTACATGCAAAAACCCCATCCTTCCCTCAGTACTTGTGTAGTCCTCAACACCAGTGGCCAAATCATTATTGTTTGGGTTTAGATTTTTCCTTTAATTCTATAGCAATCTCACCCTTGCCTATTTTGCTGCAGACATTTGGGTTTTGTCCCCTTCCTTCACATAAATGTAGGTAGGAATGTGCTAGGAAGAGAAACCTTTACACTTGCATGGGTGATACAGAAGTGTCCACATCTCTGCCATGTCAGGATATTCATTGGGAGCTTCTGGCTTCCTTATTCCCTGCAGTTGTGTCTCATGTCAAGGGTGGGTGGCTGCTGTGGGTTCCCATCCTCAGTCTTTGCTCTCTCTCAATTTCCAGGACACTTTCCCATCTGGCTGAAGCTTATCTAATGGGAGAAGGTGAAAACAAACCCTGCTAGCTTGCCAGTATCTCCTGGATGGGATGTGCAGCCTAGAGAGCACAGTGTCTGCCACGTTTGTCCTGGACAATGAAAGGAATAAATCAATTCATGTCCAAAAGTGGGAACTTCCGAGTTGATGGATGGCACCCAGTGAATATTAAACTGCCGTTTTCATGGGATGGATGTTCTTCAGCCAGACAAATTTTGTCCTTTCACACTTGGGGTGAAGTTGCTGCAGCAAGCTATGGCAGCTGCTGAGGACTGGAAGAGATAGCATCTGCCTGAGGCAGGTTTCTGTAGCACTTCAGAAGCAGCAATCTCTGTTTTAAAAGAAGCTTCAGTACAACTTAAGGCTGAAATCAGTAACTCTGAAAGACCTGAAAGTGGCTATATTCAGCAAGGATCTCACTGTTTGGTGGGGGGGTTCTATCAATTGAAATTCATTAAAAAAGGGAAATGAAATTCCTCTGTTGGATCCCCCTAACAGCTCATGTGGTGCAGGTTCTCAGACTCTATTTCCCAGGAGACCGTTTTCCAGTCCTCCTCCTTCTTTTCCATGACAGGTGATAATATTGGCTTTTTCCTGTTCATAGAATAGCATGGGAATTCTTGCACAATTGTTAAATAGAAACATGGTTCCTTTTACCCCCTCAGCTATCACTGTTGCCTCTTGGTTGTGAAGAGGATGGGCTCTTCTCCAGGACAGAATGTGTGTCTGCCTGCTCTGAAGGGCTGCAGGAGCACTCATGCAGCAACTGGAGGGTCCCAAAGACACTGCAGGATCTGACACTCGTTTCTAATAACTGGCACAGGTGGGAAGCAGAAAACACTTAAGTCACCTTTACGAAGGCAAGAAAGAAAAGGTGAACAACTGAAAGGCAGGTGGGCCTCTTCAGAGCTCATCAAGTCTAGCAGGCTGCCCCATGGCAGAAAGAACTCTACCAAATCTACTCCAACAAAACTTTCTCTACCCCTTTGCTAAAAAATCTCTCTGGGCAATCAGTGCCAGCACCTAGTTGCCCAAACAGCCTGAGAGCTTCTGCTGGTGTCTCCCCTTCAGAAGTGGCAGGCATTAGGAGGTCAGAGCTGAGGAAACTGCCCGTCGGGTATAACATGGAGAATCTTAAATATCAGCATATTATACGCTGCGTGCTGCAGGCCTGAAAGGGCTGTGGGAAGGATGACACATTCATAGTTTTCACAGAAAGGAGTTAAAGGAGATAAAGATGAGTATTAACTCCTAAAATAAGGGCTGCACTTCACATAATAAGTTTCATTATCTGGTGCTGCTGGCCTGAGCTGTGTCAGTCGAGTAGATTTGTGGAGTTCTAATCTGAATTGTTCTGCTTGTTATTACCCTGCTGTTACCAAATGACTCTTCCGTCAGCAGTGAAATAGAAAAGGCTCATTCCTGTTATTTCTCTTCCAAGTCTCCAGGAGCCTTTGGGACTCCAGGAAGGTCTGACCCAAAGACAGATGGAGTCAAAGGGAAGTTTTCCAGGAAAAAGACAGACCCTCCGGAGAAGACACCTCAGCTTCACTTCCTTAACAGCAGCTGGTTTTGTGGCTGATGTTGATACAACTGGAGAACACTGGGACAGGGCTGGACTTTGAACACTCAGAAACTGTACTTTTTTGGCTTACTTCCACTTCTGTATATTTTCAACACAGGCAGAGAGGGAAAAGTCCTGACCCAAACCCCGGGTTCCTCAGTTTGCCTCACTGTTGGAAGAGAGGGACTTTTGTGACCTGTGGGGAGGGGTATGGCCAGTTTCACAAAACAATGCTCGTCACACCCCAGAACTCTCATTTAAGTTTTGTTGCTAATTATGGGCAAGTGCTGCTGCTTCATCATAGACTTTGTGATCCTGGAGTTTGTATTGCAATAAGTTTAACCTTGCTGCATTTTTTCTGAGGCTCATTTTTAACACTTAAATGAATGAGAGATTCTGCTACTACTAATGCAGCAAAGAAGGAAAAAAGTGGTTTGCAGATCATACTACATAGTGCCTTGTTTTGTCCTGAAAAGCTGTAATAACACACAGTAAGCCAACAGCTACCTCACACAGTTCAGTGTCTTTGAAACACAACAAACCTTCGCTGAGGTTTTGCAGAGTTGTTTCCTAGTAGCCTTGTTGTTATGCAGTGTGATTACCAAAGGTTGTTTTACTACCACGTGGAATTTTGGAAGTCATCAATATTTAATGTGTGTTTTGATACCACCCATTTGTTTTTGCTGGTATCTGATTCTTTCTGGGAAATAGGTTTTGCCTGTTTAAATTTTGCCACTTTCTGTAAACTAAAAATAGAGTTTCATAACTGTAGCCAGGTGGTATTTGTAAGGATCTTAAGCAGAAACAAAAGATAATTTTAAAAGCATTTGCTATGAACATAATACAGCTCTACAGAAAGCTTATACAAAATAAAAATATGTTTTTTTCAAAATAATAATTTGGATTATTCCAATGTGCCTGCATCCCAGTTGGGTTACTTTATTTCTGTCTAGAATATCAGCACTGGTGTTCATTATGTGACCTAGTTGAAAGATACCTGTGTGAGCTCATGAGTGTTGGTTTTATATTATCTGTTGAGCATTACAAGAATCTAATCCTAATCTGCATTACCTATGTGGCTTCAAGAAAAATAATATTCAGAGCTGGTGTTGTTTTGATTCTTAGATCCCTTATAGCTCTTCAAACGAGTCCTTTTGCTCCATCAAAAGTACCCGAAGCCCTAAAAAAACATCAATGCTCTTGCAGAGCCTACAAGCTCAGGAATTTAGGGCTAGCAGGAACTCACAGGGCATATAGGCAAGTTCCCTCTTACTGCAGTGATCTCATACAGCCCTTTCCATGAACTGTGTCAGTTTTGTTTCCTCAGCTGTAAAATGCAGATTATTACATAAAGATAGCTCACACACACACAATGTGCATCAAAGGCACGCAGCTAGCCCCAGATGTTCAGATGCTTAGCGAGAAACCAAGTTGCCTCCCGTGCATTTGGATGTGGAGAGCCAGTTTGGCCACATACGTGGTACAAGATGAAGACAGTTCCAGAAAGAAAATTTCCTTATTTATTATTTTCTTGTTTAAAGGGAAATGGAAACCACTTCATCGTAGAAGTCTGCATGGTTCAGCTTTCTCTATGCTGCTTTGCTTCTCAGTCTTCATGCAGGGGACTATCTGAGAAGCGTATGCTTTTTTATTAGCTGAAGAGACAGGCTAAATTGGGATATGATTCATGCTTCCAATTTATGCCTTCTCTTCCTTTATTGTCAACGGCTAATGAGAGGTAATTGCAAAAGCTCACAGAGGGAGGCACTTTTGGAAGGAGAGAGGATTAGAGAAGGTGCAAGTAAGGTTGTTTCCACTGTTCAGAGGGTTTTCATCCCACTGATGGTCTATTTGTGACTTTCTAAAGTTGCTTATGCCAGAGCTTGATATAATTTCCAAAAATTAGAAACAGCTAGGTTGGATTAATACTTGTAACAGCATCCTGGCCATTGCTCAGGACAAGTCAGGAAAGAGTCCTCCAATACCATGAGTTGCATTTGCTGTTGTTGAGTCCTCATACTGGCCTGATTTTGAGACGAGATCTCTACTTCAGGGTACAAGCAACACATTTTGATGCTCCCTAAAGATTGTCCCTATCAAATTACCTGAGCTCAGCTCCCTGCAGGCACAAAATGGCATCTATAGATGAAAGCCCTGCACCTCTTGTTTTCACAGAACAACTAGCAGGACTGGTCACCCCAAAAAAATTTGGAGGCAAACAGCCATTTCCCAAGCTTAGGCTGTGGATTTCATTTTATTCCACTTTTCCTGGTCTAATAATATTATTATAAGGTTTTTGTTAAGAATGGAGGCTAGGTTTACTACATCTCTATGAGGCAGGCTGAGATCCCTTGCCAAGAGCCGTTAGAGGGGAGTGCAGACTGAGATAATTTTTCATCCCTTATCATACATTTCACCCAGATACCTCCCTAGCAGGGGCTGGGGACCCCCGTGTAGGCGTAGCCCCTGTGCAGATCTTTTCCAGGAGACACCACTTAGGTGTTCAAACAGCTTGAAGGAGTGCTGGCCCATGAAATCTCAGTATTCATTGACTCCCTCTGTCAGAATCACTTCTCTTTCCTTGGCTGAGAAAGGAGGGGATAAGTGCTGAGGACAGGTTTTGATTCCCCAAATCCCTCACTGCAGTGCAATGTTGCATTCAGTTATGTAAAAGAACTATGTTAAAGGCTAATGCTGTGTGTCCCAGTAGTTTCTGGAAATTTAAATGATGAAATATCATCACTACAGGAGAAAAAACTTACACCACAGGTCCCAGTCAGCTTGCAGCTTCAGACAGTTCATATGCCCATGTCATGACACCTTGTCCTGCAAAAGCTGAAGCTCCATGTTGTGTTATAACTGCATGAACTGATGATGTCTCCTTTGTCATGTGATAAGCCAGTCTTTAGCCTGAAACACCATGGACATCTAAACCAAGAACTATGTACTGTAAAGAACAATCACTGATGAGTGAGCTAACCAGCTCAATCTGCAGTCAGATGTACTGTGTCAGGGTAGTATGTCCCATGCCTCTCTCGAGACTGTCCTTAGACACCCTTCTGCCTCCTGTACGATGTCAGTGTACATAGACCATGGCCAGTTGCATTGATGGGTTTGGTCTAACTATCTGCTCGTACTTCTTTGTCTCTCTGGCTCCATCTATCGTCTCTCATCTCAGACTTTATATTGCCAGCTCTGGGACATGGACAGCCCATTGGGTCTATGCCGTTACGGTCGGAACATCAGGCATTGGATAGGTGTGAATAGTAAATAAATTGAAGGTGACATACAAGTTCCAACCAGTATAATCCAGCATAGCAAGTCTGGATTCCTGGGGAATGGCAGTATTTTGTTTTCCAAATTATTATCTCATGCAGAGGAAAGCAAGAACATTTATTAGCCTCCCTCAGAATCACCTTTAACAAGAATGAATATTCACCACTATAAATAAGACTGTTTCAATTAAGTCTGCACATAAAAATGCTCCATGGTATCACAGAGGCTGTGCTGTTCAGAAGGAAGTGCCCAGGTGAACGTATTTAAGGCTATGGAACAAGTTCAGCTGCCTCACTTACAGTTTGTCACAGTTAATCACTGGAAGTTACGGAGTTTTCATCTTGTCTGAATGTCAGCACACAAGTTGAGATGCAGAAGAATACTTGGGCTTGGCTTTTTCTACTTGTTAATTGTAATCTAGTACTGTAATTACTTTCTTGTTAACCTTGGGTAATATATATCATGTTGGTGATAGGATTTGTATCCCGCTCCTCGAGTATCACTAACAAAGAGCAGACACAGTACAGAGCTGCTCATTACAGCCTCCCAGGAACAACATCCCTGACCTGGCACAGTGGCCTGACTTGTCTTAGCATATCCTTCCTTTGCAAAAAAAATTATTTTCAATACTGCCTTCAGAAATCTTTGTGAATGAACACTTTGCAGGATCAGGTCTCCTGCAACAACTCATCTAGACAAATTCAGGCAATAAAATGGGGGGGTTTGGGGCTGTTGAAAATGAATCCACTGCATCTCCAGCTCAGAAAGTCACTGGTCTTCTCTCAAGCTGGGAGAATATGTTGGGAAAAGTACTGGTATTTGCTGTGATGTCCTTGCCCTGCACCTTAGGAGCCTGGTTTTGGTTGTTCCCAGAGGCAGTCAGCTAATGGGAGCCATGGTCTGAACCAGTACAGCCATTGTGATGTTATTCTGTAAATAGCATCACTTACTGAAAAGGAAAAATAATGTCCCTAAAGACAAACATTTGTCACAGGAAAACTAAAGATAGATAGCAATTTCTTAAATGGGAATAAATTGGGGAAATAATCTCTTCCAGAAAATCTTTCACAGAATCACAGAATGGTAGGGGTTGGAAGGGACCTCCAGAAATCGAGTCCAACCCCCTGCCAAAGCAGGTTCCCTAGAGCAGGTCACACAGGGTGGTGTCCAGACGGGTCTTGAATATCTGCAGAGGAGACTCCACAACCACCCCTGGGCAGCCTGTCCCAGTGCTCTGTCACTCTCACAGCAAAGAATTTCTTTTGCATATTGGTCCAGAATTTCCTGTGGTCCAACTTGTGGCCTTTGTCCCTTGTCCTGTCCCTACAGGCCACTGAAAAGTTTTTCCTTTCCTATTCATTGAGAGAGCTGTGATGTGCAGCCACTATTCTTTAACAGGTTTTCTCCCCTGGAAGGACAGATGCATACATTCCCCCTTTCTTCTTCACATATGTGAAATTATCCTTTGTGATAATACTCATCCTATTAAGAACTCTAGAGGAGCTTATTACATACCACTGAAAAACATGATACCAGCAATTATAGGGAATCAATGAAGATATTTGCTGAGGTCAATAATCTAAATTACCAACAAAAATGTAGCCAGTATAAGCAGTTTATCTATACTTCTCTGGGATAAAAATCAGACCCTGCATCTAAATAACGGTGTCAGTGGCAAGAGTAAAAGGTTTCAAAAAGGATTTAGCCTGTTGCAAGGCTGCCATAATGCACAAAAGTGGTAATCTACTCTGAAATTAAAAATTAAATTAAGTTCATTCAATTCAAATAACTTCAGAGAAAGCTGTGTCAAAACTGGAAACTACGACAGCTCTGTCACCCCGAGTTACAAATACAGTGAGGCTTTGAGATGAACACCTACCATTAAGTCAAATAGAGTAATCTATGGGCAGACACAGTTCAGACATCCTGATTAACCTTAATTAAAATTCTGATGATCAGGTGGCTATGGAAGGGATAAAACTTTTAGAGAATTTAGGCAAGTGCGAAATGATGGAGATAGGGTAATAATTAGGAATAATATCTCTTGTTACATTTAATTCCTTTAGCCTTGAAATTACCATGACAGATTTCAAATTTAGTGGCAGTTTTCCAGTCACTGAAAAGAGCTTAATTACATAGTTTAAGACTTTGGGAGAACTGATAAAGCTACATGGGGCCCATATAAACTGTGTGGTATGGTTGAATGGCCTCAGGTAAAGACAGAATAGATATCAACTTGTTCAAGAAGCAGAAGACGTCACATACTTGAATGTTGGGGTTTTTTTGAGACATCAAGAAAGTCTGGATAACTTTTTAAATTTCTCTTTTAATTAATAACAACCACTGTTGTTCCATTTGCCTTTCTACTTCTTGATTTCAGCTGGGACTAAAACTAAAGCAGAGATAAAGCAGCCAAAACTCTGAATAGTGCTGATACTAACAGAACTCCTTAATCACTGGCATTGGCCTATCTCTGGAGCCCAGACAAGACATCTAGAAAGATGAGAAAGTTCAAATCTGCAAGGTATTCCTCTGAGCTCCAGGACACCTTGTAAAAATCATTGCTGTATTCTATTAACCACTGTTAGTTTAGGAGAAAATATAAGATACTTAAGAAAATGTCAGATCTAGGAGTTCTGTCAAACAGAAGAAATATTTATTCTAATATGTAGTACATGACAAAGCTCTTTTGGGTTTTCAGGGCCAGGGAACGTCCTGAACGATGGATGGATCAGTAAGATGATTAATAGCCTGAAATACAGATGCAGAATGGTCTCTTCATAGAATCAAACTCAAGAAGATAGATGTTAATATTATTTCAAAGCCACCTTCACTGGATTCTGCCATACTTATGTAATATACTTATATGATCTCATTGTCAGGTTAACTGAACACTTTACAGTTTTAAAGACATTTATTCTCACAAGAGCCCCATGAAATAGGAAAATACTGTCGTCCCATTTTATAGATTTGGAGCCGTGGTGCAACGTCACACATGGCGAAGCAGGGAATTGAACAAAGCTTTCTGTAATCCCAGATTGTCACCCAAAATACTGTTCCTACATACTCATTACATCAAAATGAATGGTTTCTTCTGTCTATATTAATCTCCAAGCACCTCAGCAAACCTGCAGGAGTGCTACATCAAGAGGACAGAGTGGGTCGGTGAAAGAAGTGCCCCGTTTATTACAGCTTCTCATTCATGAGTGAACTGATCATATATGCCTTAGGATCAACTGACAGAGAGTAAGCTGCTCCCAGAGCTAATCTTTCAACTGATAAGAGTGGAATACAATACCTTGGGAAAGTACAAATGAGCTCTCAGAAATTATAAAAGCAGGCACAGCCTGGATTCAAGGAGCAGACAAAGTTTCTATTTCAGAAGTTAACTTCAAAAAAATTTCAAATTTGGAAAAGAAAAAAAAAGGAACACAAACCCAACCCAAGCGTGGTCATCCACAATCTTCTCAGAATAGCAAGAAGCCCCAAAATACTTGTTCTGATACTGCTGAGCACGGAGGAGCACTGGGAGCTCCACAGCTACTGACCACTGCAAGGAGGACACAGATTCCCTCAACTTGGTAGATCATGTTCCAGAGATGATAATAATTCAAGATAGTGAGTTCTGACTGCCACAGTCTCCTCAAGCCATGAGTCATGTGGGTTTCCATGCCTGTGGTCATCAGAAGGGGATAAGTTACCCTTAAATGACCTCTGGACCCAGTGGTCTGAGAGGTGCTATTTCTAAGCATCTTTGTGCACCTTATGAAATCAGGATATCCCAAAGGCTCTCATCCATCTCCAAGGTGGGACCAACTTTACTTACAGTGTTCCTGAAGAACTGCTGTGCTGCTCCATTGATTGCACATTCTAAGCTGATTTTCTTTCCCATCTTTTTAACAGCATCCAGACCAGGGGATGCGTGTTCCACTGCTTCACTAGTGAATTAGCGCAGTCACGGTGCATTTGTTTTACAAAAGTTTTTATGCATTTTCTCTTCACCTTAGATTATTGCAAGAATCTCTACTGTGAGCTATTCTTAGCTCTGAGTTGTTTTAAACTTGCTTAAAAATTAACAGCTCATTGGGGTCCAAACCTAATTTTTCTTAATACAGACGGGAATCCACCATCTGGAGCTTGGCACAACCCACTCCCAACCATTTTTAGGGAATAGATCAAATGTGGAAATATTGCCAACATGCTGCTACACAAATAGATTTGCTTCTCCTCCTGGACGATACAAACATTTCACAAGCACGTACTGCAAGATACCCTCTCTTCATCCTAGCTCTGCCAGGACAGATTCATTTCATCATGCATGGAAATTGAAGAATTATTCCAGTTACATGCTCCTAATTGCACCCCCACACCCTCTTCTCTCCTAGGCTTTCTCTTTTCCCTGCTCTTCTCTAATAAACCACATTTGAATCTGAGGTTATAAAGTCCTTGGAGAAAATTAGTATGGCCTGACCATCTTATTTCCCAAGGTTGAATCTCTGCATCTTCATTAATCTCACAGCGACTTTCTGCCATAGGAAGCTGGAGATGTTTCTGAGATACAGTCACTGAAGAAGCAGTAGAAATTATGGGTTCCTGCATCTCCTTTTTCTGAGTACAGCCAGGAGAGTGTTGGCAGACTTAGAGACTTCAAGAGGTGGAATAACCCACTGATGAACATGATACCAAAAGGGCTGGGACAGAGAGGAGAGACCCCAGGCAGGAAGGCATGCAAGCCAAGGAGGAGCAGAGGTGATGGTGGGATGCCCTATGGTCCAACTAGGCTTTTAGAGTGTAACGTTGCCTATTTCTGGCTGTCTGTAGCAGACTGGGTCTATTTGCTTCTTCAGCTTCTGCTGAACCTTTTTCCAAGTAATAGTGTTTCAACAAGGGGCTCAGGATTTGTGAATGTACTGCAGGAAGTCCCACGTTACACAGGACAGCTGGTGTCACAGGGTGAGAGAGACTGGAGCCAATATACCGTTTTCCCAACTGGAAGCGTGTCCCATCTCCTTTCATAAGATGCCTGAGGCAAATTCACCCATACCAGGAGTTTTTTCTGCTTTCTTAAAGATGAAGGTCTCAGTCTGTGGGGATTTTATTTTGTTTTTATAAAATTGCTGGACTCTGTGCTGGTTTTATTGCAAAGCTTAACTTCCTGTATTCCGTATGTTCTCTCACTGTTAAACTAAATAGTCATCTTTATTTTTTCCTCCCCCAACACCTCCACTTTGTTAGGAAACCACAGTACCCAACTTCTCATGTGTTGCTCTAGTAAAAACCTTTTCAGTCAGAAATCAGTGTGTGGGACAGGATGCCAAGAGAGAAAGATGCCGGCCTGATCATAAGCCTTTCCATTACTTCAGGGGTAAAGAGACCTTTCCTGAGTTCTCTGTGCTGGGGGCAACATTAATCATTAGGAAATGAAAGTAAAGGCTGAACTAACTTTTAATGAATATGCACAGTCTGGACCTCTGCAAAACGAAAATAGCCTACTCTAGGCTCATGATTAATTATGGGTGTACTGAGAGACTTCTCGACGGCTAATATAAAGGGAAACTAAAGCTAAAGTGGTTTAATTCAGAAAGAGATTTATAAGGATAAGATGTAGCTTTATTAAATATAGATGTTGATTCTTTTGCTCTGCCTCTGTTCACCACAATGCAGAAGTCGGAGCATTTTTCCAGCATGGATGTAAGCGCATGTGGGATAATAGTAAAGCAATTAAAGGCACATGCTCCTGAGAAACAGCTCTCTAGCTTTCTTTCATAAATATGTACATCTGTACAAGTTACCTTATCTTAACATTTACATAAAATTCACTTCTTTGGGTTTTGAACTTTGCTTTCCATGTTGTTAACAATAGAGCCAGGTTGGAACCTTGCCTTGTCACCAAGCCAGCCCTGCTCTCGGGACAAGCAGGGCTTGGAGTAGTTGCACAAATACCAAACAATTCCCCCCAAACATCAAAGATGAGCAACAGTCCCTAATTGTTATCACCTACTTTCATGTCTCTGACTCATTCCTAAATTTTTGTTTTTAAACCATATAGTTCATCTCTAGTAGAACAGCAAAAGGGCTTACAGGGAAGAGAAAAAAATCACTTTTGGCCGTCTTTGAAGTCTTTGTGGCTTGAAGATGTTGACAAAGACAAGTGGCTAAATTGCCATTTGTAAACAGTTCAGAAGAAGAAAAACACGAACCAGAAATAAAGAGTCCCTTTGATGGATCAGGTCCTTGCATTCTGCTGTGCTAAAACCCAGCTGTTGCAGACAGATGCTGGTGGAGTTATCCTACAGCCTCTTTATAGAGAAACTCTTACAAGTATAATAACAGCATGATTTTAATATTGATGTATTTATCCTACAGAGCAGGAGTGTGAGAGTTTTTCAGCATGATTTTGTAAGTAATTAAAAAAAAGGGGAGGGGGTGTTGAAACAGTATGCTCCCTCATCACTACATATTCTGGATGTGCAGCACTTTGTGGACAAGCTGCTTTAGAGTGTTATTAAAGGAACATTTCCAATCTATTTGCTTCAAACACACACACACACACACACACACACACACACACCCTTTCCTAGTACAGAAATCTCTGTCAGCCAGGAATCCAGCCACTCCAGCTTCAGAGAGAATGCTGAGTTCTCACTGACACATCCCCAAATAAAACCCAAACCTACAAGGACTGAAAAGAAAAGCTGATTCCACCAGAGACAATAAGTTAACTTTCTGGATGCCTAGAGCACAGAAGAACCCCTCACAATGCAATGCCTCCTTGCCCAGTACCCAATCCAGTACAGCACAATTACCTTTACAGGAAGGAAAGGAGGATATCAGCAGAGCTCAGAGAGGCAAGAGCAGCTGCTACAACTGGGTCTGAAGCAAATCACCTTTGCCCAAAACACAGAGGTGTCACTTTGGCCCTAGCACCTGCTGCAAGGATCTGGCAAACCTGAAAATACAGAAGCAGAGTTGAAAGCTGTAAGAACCCATCACCAACCTCTTCTCTTCCTACCCCGTATCACCTCCACATGCAAACAGCCTCCTTCCCTCCCTTTCCTTTTGCTCTAGAGCCTGGAACCTGAGCAGGCTCAGCTTTGGCATATTAGCCCTCAGCTGGGAGAATTTGCCTGAACTGCCTTTGAACCTTGACAAAGCATTAAGCCCTGAAACCCTGGCTTTGCCTGGCTCAGCAGGGTTGTGGAAGGACACCCTAAGACAGATGGGGAAGCCTGCTAGGCTAGCAGATAGGATGCTACAAATGCCCACGAGATCACAGTGTGTTCCTAGGGTGGGATGCTTTCCTCTGTCTTCTCCCTTTGCTTGTTCCACAAATGGTATGGAAATCACTGGCAGATGAAGACTGGTGCCCTAGGGAGGGTGTCTGCATGCACTGGGATGGTGACAGCATTTGCCTGCCCAATGTGCTGACCTAGCTCTCTGAGCTCGGCAGGACTGTTTCTGCCACAGTGCTGCAGCCAGAGAGCTGCATAAGTCTTCATGCTGCTTGGAAAGGGGAGATTTAGCTTCACCCACTGTATTATAGAACTAGGCATTTACATGTTTGGGAACTTATAGGTTCTCTCCTGATGGGATGTATTTTATCCTTTAAAAATTGTAGAAACTAAATTAAAAACCTGTACAAATTGTGTGTGTCATCTGAAGTGTGAAACCATAATCTATGCTGTTATTTGAGCTCTAATTTTATGCCTGTTGGCACTCACTTATACAGAACTTCAGCAAACATTTATATCTCTCTTAATTATCCTTTTTCCCTATTAATTTCTCTTATGTTCAATAAATGATCCTTATGCCTGTTGGTAAGACTTACTTGCAAAGTTGTTTTTCCCCTGCTTTTCCACAAACCAGATATTTTAATTTCTTGCACTATGCCTCATTTGCTGGCAACAATGATGTATTTTCCCCTTCCCCATGTATTTATTTTTACTGAGACATGCAGCCGTTCATCACATTCAAATGAAGAATTATTACTTAGCTATTATTATTATTGCTAGTGATGGTATGTAAACAACTATAATGATGTGTGGGCTTGTGTAGGAGCAAAGACCACAGTAAAGATGTTGCCTTAGGGGGAATGAATGAGGAAAACGTGCAAAGATTTAACCAGCGCACCCTCTTCATGCTGGTTTTTCCTCCTTTAACTGCTCACTTCAGCTTCATGGCCTGTTTCCTTTGGTCTTCTTCTACTAGACTTGATTGGGAGCAACTGGTCAATGTGGAGCCTTCCCCAAAATACTACTAGATGTCAGTGCTACAAGAAGGACATTTGCCAAGGCACTTGAGAGCAGGAATGATGATGGAAAGAGTTTCACTAATAGTGTTTTAAATATGTATGGGGATGTGTGATAAGGACAGGGTGTTTTAAGTGTGTGTGGAAGAGAAAAAGAGCATCAGCTGATATATCTCAGAGATGATGGCTCAAGGAAGGCTGCAGGACAGCCTGGAATAAAGCTTTTGGAGACCACTGCTGGGTCAGTTTGGGTGCTATGGATAGGAATACATCCTTCTTCCTTTGGGTTCCTTGCCTGGGAAATGAGCCTTTTTCATGCACATTCCTAATAAACAGGGTTACTCCAAAGGTATGAGCCCTCATGTTCATTTTTTTCCTGACTGTGAACGACCAACAATAAATCACATATTTGCTCAGCTGCTCAATGGCAGCTACACTGCTACCCAGTGCCAATGACTTTGTCTAGAGTAAGTAGGTAGGTGACAGGAAGAAACAAGCACCACACTAATTTTTAAAGTCTTTAGTTATGTTTGCAGGCAAAGAAAAATCAGCAGAAAATAGGTAGAGAGCATGAAGAGAGAGCCAGAGCTGAATGAGAAAAAAATCCAGCTCTTTGCCAGACCCATAAAGAAAATTCAGACTAATAAAGAAAGTTCAGTCTCTTTATTCTGTGCTGCCAGCGATTTACTGCCCTAAAAATGAAGGCAGTTGGCTTTAGGAAGATCAGCCTTGGAGACAATAAAATTTCAGTAATAAGTATTAGCCTGACTTCCCTTCTCCCAAGTACGTGTGTGAGCAGAAGAGGCATTAGTCCTTGGTCCCACAGCTTCTACCTGCTGTGGGCTTAATACCAGGAGACCAGCCCAACCTGAAAAAACCTCTCTATGGAAGGGGTCTTAGCAAATATGGGACAAACAAAGAGTATTTTACAGCAATAAGTGTTCCTTGGAAACGGGCAACCTTGGTCATAGTCTTCTCAAGACCACTACAAAGGGCTTCTCTTGATCTCAGCTCGTAACACCTGGCTCCAGGACAGACCCACCCACATGGGTCTTTGAGACACCATGAGCCTTATGAGAGCTGGTTTCCCATCTGAAGATCCAAGCATGCTGCTGCTGGAGCCTTGCTACATTTTTCAGTATTTTCCTGACTGCTAACCCATCCCTGGTCCTGTCTGAGTTTCCTTTCCAAGATCCTCTTTCTAAAAGCTTGTGGGATTTTTTAAACACCAATAATTTTCAACAATTGAGCTTTGTGAGCAGATCAACAAGAGGAAAATCCACCTAGAATCACCAAAGATCTTACCAAGCCGCTCTTGCAAAGAGCTGACAAAACTGGAGAAATAACCTAAAATGTATTTTATGAATTCATAAGCTAGTTCTGAGATAGATATTTTAGCCTTTCTTCTCCAAAAAGAGGGATGAGAGTGAAAGAAACAGAAATTAAAAAATCACCTGTGCCAGGGATATGGCAGATATCACTAGCCAAACACTTTCAAGTTTTAATGTATACCAGAGCCCAAAAAGCTTTCATATTTATTACAGTTATTTTGCATTCCTCACTGTATTTTGAAAGAGCTTCCCTAGTTAAATACTATTCAGATCTTCTGATACTTTTGTTCCCACTTGCCTCTAGCCAGCTAGAAGGACATATATGAAACAACACATGCCCTATGCAATTCCCCTGTGCCACCAAGGCACTGAGTAGATCTGTGAGCCCCAGAGGATGGAAGTTTGGAGTCACAGAGCTGTTCTTCTCCAACAAACATACCTCAAAAATTGTCCTGGTTTGAGGATATTTAATACAGTGCACACCCACTCACCCATCCACACACACACCATTCTTCTGTTATAGCCTTGCTGCTTTTATGCACCCATTGGTTCATGGTTTTTAACTCTCCATCCCTTCCTCCTAAAAAGACCTTTCTCAGCTTGTTTGTTTGCTTGTTCCTTCCACAAGATCCTTCAACAAAATCACGGTCTGTCAAAAGCAAGGCGCCTGCATTTCTGAGCCCTCGCTGCATTCCCGGGTAATTTAGAGAAATGGAAGAGCCTGTTTCAGGCATAATCCAATTTGTTCTCTCTCAGCATCATAAGCACATTTGGTGCCAGATAAGAGAATTATCACATGGATCTTTAATACCTGCAATTTATAGCTAAAAGGTTTATTCTGATAACTTTGTTTTCAAGTGCCATGTGCTAAAGCACAGTGACAGTGGCTCTGCGGCAGTGAGACAGCAAAACAGCTCCTGCGGTGGTTTCCCTGGCACATCCAGGCAATATCGGTGCAGGGCACATTTTTGGGGGAGAAGACATACTCAGAGCAGCCATGTAAGAGCTTTGCTTGCACAGAGTGGGCAGAAGATGAGGCTTGACTCCACACTGCATGGTGGTAGCGTGTGGCTTCCCCAGGAGATGTTATAAAGATACTCCAACGCTTCCACCACATCCAACACAGAGGAGGATTTCAGAAAGTGCCCAGAGAGGCTTGCTACAGAAATATGCTTTTATAATTACTTAATTTTCAGTTACTGGTGTGACTTGCATGTGTAACCTCCAGTGCCTTGCAGAGCCAGAGCCCGCAGTGTAACGGCAGCATTCGAGGCTGAGCACTGAAAAGTCAATATTTTCAAGAGAGCTCAGTGAAGTTGCTCACAAGCCTGCAAACATTTACTTTTAGCACTGTGCATGAATACTGATATCACAATGTATAGTTGCTCGTTAAAGAAAGAATCTGATTTCTAATTGAATTACAAGCTTTTTATCATTGTTTATGACTCAGGGTGCAGAAACAAAATATTCTAATTATTTCATGATAAGAAATTAAGATAGGAACTTATGATTTCATCCTGTGGAATGGTCTGTGACAGTGTCTATTTTCAAAAGATAACATCTGATCTGATAAAGAATTATCTTGTTTCACTTAACATGAGCAGAACGAACAGATGCCATAACAGGTAGCCAGAAGCATTTTGAGAGAGTAGCATCAGCATGATGTGCAATCTTTGAACATTATTAGTGTTTGTATTTGGTCATCAGTGAAAAATCAAGTATATTTTGACCATGTACTGTAGATTTACAAATTTAAAAGTGGTATAATTTTGTAAGGCAAAAAAAAAAAGGAATCTCGAAATGTTTATAATTCTATAAGATTAAGTTACCACAGGAGTTTAAGCACCACACTACTTCTCATAGCTATGCATCTAGGGCACTACCCTACTTTCTTATCAATCCAAACATAAGAATATTTTATAACGGTTAAGAGTTGAGACTCTTTGATGTTTATGTGTTTCTTTGGTGAATTTTACTAGGAAGAAGATATCTAATGCTATTTTAGATATCTCTTGATATACCCAAGCCATCAGAATCTCTCAGCTCAGAAGGTCTGTGGTGCATTTCTTTAGGGACTTCATTAGTGGAAGATATCCTGACTCAGTATACAGGCTACTTTTGATGCATCATTCATACATACACTATTCAACTCTCCAGGTTTGGGAGGGGGGTGGATATTTTGTGTAGCAATTTATAACAGTTACCCAAACAGTGTTATAAAATTAGAAGGTATTATTTGCATATGTATAACAGTAACTAAAGACTTTTAAACAATAAAAACCTTGCATCAGCTCATGCCCACATGACCAATTATCTTTTTCTCTGTAGATGATTTGACCTGCAAATTACTCAGGATGTTTCAGAACAAACGGTCTGAGCTGTACCAGGATCCAGAGAACACCAATCGGGGTCAGTGTGGGAAGCTGGGCTGCAGAAGTGCTCAGGGCAGGGTGGGGAGAAAGAGTGGTGACAGGATTGAGAAACTGTTTCCAAGGAATGAGGAACTGGTCAGGTTTGTGATAATTGAGGAGTGGGCTGAGCTGCTCAGAGGATGGGGCTTCTTGCCTGTGCCTTTCACTTTTCAAAGGAACTGCACAGGCTCAGAGTGAAAGCAGATAAAGTCCTTGTGTTAGCCAGCTCATCCCAGGGGAAATTACTCACATTTAGCCAGAAAGAAAAATCTCAATGAGTAAATGATGAAATGGGAATTTTACCTTTTCTGAAAGATGGTATTTGGCCCTAAGACAGGCAGAGATTATCCATTCTCTATGCTTCTTATTTATACCTTGAGGAGCTGACAGCTCTTCTAAAAGCAGACTGAGGGTTTTTAGACAGTCTGAGGTTTAAAATTAGGCACTGGAACTAATAGGCTGTTATTGTCTCATAATTATATTTGACATGATGCTCTTAACTCTTTTCTGAAACAGCATCCCGCATCGAATGGAGTCGGGATGCCATAACTTTGTCTGCAGCAGCAGATATGAACCATGCTATGACACGGGGGTATCACAGCTGCTGCTCTTTCCATCTCCCTCTGGATGACACACAGTGGCCCCAGCTCAGCAGAAACAGCCCACCTGGGTGAGGCTCTACCTTTAGCTGCAAGCTTCAATCACAGAATCACTAGGATGGAAAAGACTTTTAAGGTCATCAAGTCCAACTGTCCCTGTCCTCTCCTAAACCATCTCCCTGAGCACCTCACCTACCCATCTGTTAAATACACCCAGGAATGGGGACTCCACCCCCTCCCTGGGCAGCCTGTGCCACATCCCAGCAGCTCTTTCGGTGAAGAATTTCTTCCTGACATCTAATCTGAACCTGCCCTGGTGCAGCTTGAGGCCATTCCCGTGTCCCATCACCTGTCACTGTGCAGAAGAGATCATTGCCCACCTCCTCCAACCTCCTTTCAGGTCATTCTAGGCATGGAGAAGGTCTCCCCTCAGCCTTCTCTTCTCCAGACTAAACACCCCCAGTTCCCTCAGCTGCTCCTCCTAAGGTTTGTTCTCCAGACCCTTCCCCAGCCTGGTTTCCCTCCTCTGGACCTGCTCCAGCACCTTGATGTCCTTCTTGTAGTGAGGGGCCCAGAACCTGACACAGTACTTCAAGTGTGGCCTTATCAATGCTGAGTACAAAGGCACAATCACCTCCCAAGACCTGCTGGCCGTGCTGGTTTTGATACAAGCCAGGATGCCATTGGCCTTCTTGGCCACCTGGGCACACTGCTGGTTCATATTGAGTCTGCAGTCCACCAACACCCCCAGGTCCTTCTCTACCTGACAGCTGTAATAAAAGTATTCTGCTTAGGGCTGCTGCTTGGAGACACAGCTGAGAAGTGCAACTCATGTCGTACATCTTCCTTGCAGCGGGAGCAAAGGAATTTGTTGTTGGCCCCTCCTAGCAGCTCCTTACAGCACCTCCAGCAGCAGTTCAGGTGTTCTGGCTGGAGAAGCCTGCTAATGGAGCCAAGCTAAGCAAGGGCTTGCTTTCCTCTGCCACCCTCCTCACAATATAGGAAGCTGTACAGACCTTTCCTTCTCCCCTCCACTCAGCCCAGGGCTCTAAGCAAGCACGTTTTCATCACACGAGTCAGGCAGGCTCCAGCCTCCTGTCAGCAGGAGGAAAAACAAAGGGTTGCAACTCAAGTCCCTTTAGTTACACGAGGCATTTAGGAGGTTCAGGTTTTAGGATTTTTTTGCCCAAGCTGCTGGAGCAGTGACCTTCAAGGTATTGCCTTGACAACTCGTGCTTTTTAATAAAGCACAGTCTGGTGGAAGGGAGTTAATTTACACGAGGTTTCATTCTTTGAGCTCTGTCATCAGTGCACCAGCCTCACTTATTGAATTCCCCTGTCAATAGAGCAACCAACTGCAGCACGTTCACATCCAAGAGCCCTAATGAAGCACCTGTTCTCTTTTACTTGCGGATTAATTTCTCTTTTCCACTTAGTTCCCTTTCTTTCTCTTTTTTTTTCTTTTTTTTTGGCTTCTGGTTCTTCTGGCACAGAGACAAATAGTAGGAGCTCCAGTTGGGGATGCAGCCACCTTAAATAGCTCTTTTTATTTGCTTAATGCCCTTTATTTGCTTTGCTCTGCTCTTTCAGCTGCCTCTCTCTCACTGGAAGCCCAGCTCAAACCAATCTGTGCCATCTAATGCAAGCCAACATGATTTTTTGGGTAGACTTGTATAAAGCAAATAAATGAATAAGGAAAATACCCTTATTCCAAGCAGGTCTCTCAGTTCTACCAGTTCTGCCATCAGATATAACATCATTCAGGCAAAATACTTGAGCATGAGTACCTTAAAGAACCAAGTAAGTCCCCCAAAGCCACTCCTTCACCTTGGCCGTGTATTCCCACAGGTCCTTATTTACCTCCCAGATGAAGACTGGAAGACTCTCACTGCAGCTTTTTGCAGCACCAACTGCACAGGTTGTGGTTTGACCCAGAAACCATCATTTTGTTTCTCCAGCAGTTGTGCTGGGATACACTGAAGAAGGAGATCTTTTTGAATGTCTAGGAATGGTTGTTATGGGTTAATTAATGCTTCAGCAGTGGTGATATATAAGGAAGAGTTATTCATGTTTAATGTGATTCATGCCGGCTCACTGGATTTAAGTCTAATGGGAAACTTATTTCATTGTATTTATGGGTAATGTCCATCTATATCCTTGATATCTCTCCAGGGAGCCTTCTCTCCACGGCCATCCAGCTCCTGTGAAGAAATATGGACTACTCTGTACCCATTTTTAGCTGTAAATCTGCAATTATGAGAACGGTTCATTTGCTTCTCTGAGATGCTGCGAGCTCATGACTCCATCAGGCTGGTCCCTCCAGCCAACAAACCTTTACCCTGCCTGCTCTGCCACAACCCCCCAGCCCACTGCACCCACCCAGAGTGAGAAAAAAAAATGTTTTCATAGAGGAGCTCCAACTCCCCTGGTTGACTTCACAGGGCTTTTACTTTTCTCCCACTTCTCAGAGCCATTGGGCACACCAGCGGGACAGATGGCTTTTGGCCATGTGAACTGCTCCCCACTCCCAGCACAGCTGGTGCTGCCCCCTCCACCACCCTCACTCTTTCCCCTTGTGGTCCCCTGAGGTGTGATTCACTCCTGCCCTCAAGGCAGAGCCAGTTTTACACTGGACCTTCAGGGCTAGCTTTTCTTTAGGTGACATTATGCCATTAATTTCCCGCTGAGGTGGCAGGAGTAGGCACAACAATCTGTTTAAATTCCCTCTTCTATCTTCTCCCCACCACCCCTTTGTTTTATTGTTTCTTGGCTCACACTAAGCCTCAAGGAACTGCTGTCTAGTAACCCTCCACCATCTGCTGTGCTGCAAGCAGAGAGCACCTATGGTCGGAGACTTTTTCTTCCTTCTTTTCCCTTTCCCCCCTGCCAGGATTTTGCATGCTCCCAGTATATTTTGGGCACATTTTGCCTCTACTGATTCAAGGGACAGAAAGGTCTGGGTTCTTAGCATGCAGAAATATGAACATCAGCCTTTTCAGAGCCCAGGAATATCCTGGTGTGGAGAGAAACTTTGAAGAGCACGCGTGTAGCTCCCTACACCTAACTCCTGCAGCCACCTACAGCAGTGTGTAACCACCCAAGCACGTGTGTTTGGAGGCAGCAGGAAGGGAAAGGAGGAATACCAGCTCTGTCAAACTCTCCTGCATGGTTCCTGGAGCAAACTTGAACCAGAGGAGTCCCAGTAACCAACCTGACTGGACCCAGAAGCAACACAGCTCTTGCTTAAACACTGCCAATTCAGAAGACTCCCTTGTCTGAAACAAAGCTCTCAAGAACAGAATTGCAGAGAAAACTCAATTGCCTGTGTAATTTTAACTCTTCCACAAATGGTTTTCACTGCATTAAGAAACACCTACAAATCCAGTTTTTCCCACAGACAAGTACTGGTGGCTGCAGTAACGGTCTGGAGGTGTCAGTGATACTTTCAAAACATGCTGGAGACTGTGTATGTGAGTGTGTCTGTGTCTCACGTAGCACAATAGGTTCCTGGCCTGTTTGGATGCTAGGCACGAATATATACATATTAAATAACTGTCAAACTGCTACATGAGTTCAATATCCTGACAAAAACTTTTGACTGAGGCTTTTTCAAAATAGCAAGATTTATATTGTCTTCCTTCTGGGGCAGTTTTATCTAAGTGTATTGCCATGTTCACCCCAATGGAGCTCTTTGCTGAGTTGAACAAAAGAAAGTGCAAAGGCTTTTTAAGGCAACAAAGAGACATTTTAGTCTAATCATGTCCCTGTTACTGCTCACTCTGAGCTGCAGGAACAGGGTAGAGCTGAGTGCCCCATCCCAGCATCACCCTGCAGGTTGGTGACCACAAGCCTCAGCGCACAAGCAGGGGGCAGGAGCATATTCCAGCAGCCAAAGCAAGTGTTTTTAGCAGCAAAATGCATCTGCCCTCCCTCCATATCTACAGGGAACCACAGAGGTGCAGACAGCTGGGAAAAGAAGGAGAAACAGCAAAAGAAGTCGGATAAATACATGTACTGAGAGTGGGGGAAGGGTGAATGACTCCATATCAACATGACAACAGGGTGGATGGCCCACTGAGGTGGGTTTTGCTAAACTGGAGTAAACTTAGGTGTGCAAATCACAGCATGCCAGAGTATCTAAGCATTGCCTGTAGCTACTCACCGTCTGTCTCAGTCCCTTGGCTTATTTCCTAACATTATTCGTCCCCATCACTTTAACCCTAGCCAACAACTCACTGCTGTGCACTCACACCACTGCCCGCCTCACATACCGGCCCCCCCTCCACACACCCCTCCAAGGGGGATGGAGAAGAGGATCAGGAAAAAAAAAACACAAAACAGATACAGTAAAGAACATAGCTTGGAAGCCTGGCTCTGCTGTAAAGAACAGAAAAGGAAGGTAAAACAACAACAACAACAACAACAACAACAACAACAACAATAATAATAATAATAACAGAATATATAAAATGAGTGATGCACGTTGCAGTTGCTCACTATCTGCCAGCTGATGCCCAGCCCAGCCCTGACCAGTGATTAGTCAGTCCCCCATCCCCCAGTTTATGTATGGAGTGTGACAGCATATGGTAGGGAGTGTGGGAATGTCCCTTTGGCCAGTCTGGGTCAGCTGTCCTGGCTGTGCTCTCCTGGCTTCCTAAGCACTTCCTTGCCGGCAGAGCGTGGGAAGCAGGAAAGTCCTTGACTTATTATAAGCACTGCTGAGACAACTCGTATCCCAGAGTCCCCAGATAAGTTAGCCAGGGTGGCAGAAGTGGGATCTCCCTTGTACAGCAATCCAGAGAGAACAAACCACTTGCCTAAGGTCACAGAGGAAGCCAAAGTCAAGATTTCAACGCAGTTCTCCAGTAAATGCCTTAGCCCTTAAGTCTACCCTTCCCTCCTCAGCACAGAGTGAGAAAAATTATTACAGAAATCTCAAGTTCAAAACGCTTGCTACTTGGAGAGCAGCCCGTGTCCTGGCTGCTTTATCAGTTTGTGTGGAAAGACTCCAAGACATTACTTATATTGACTCAATATTAAATGGCAATAACCACCACGACAGATTTACTGTCTGGCGATGTCTTCCTGTCTGCTACAGTATCAGTAATGATACATTTTTTGCTCATTAAAAGATTTAGGTACTCAGTCCCTCTAGCAACATTTTGAATTTTCCTGTTCTTGGGAAGATCAAATCCTTATCAGCAATGTTGTATCGGGGAAAGATCACACCCGGTGCTACGCTACCACACGAGGCAGATTTTGCCTGGGAGTGCTGCTGTGTTTGAAGGCACCATTTGACTTTCATACTGTCGGTGCCACATGGCAGCAACCCATGGGCAGATCAGGGATGCTCTGGGAGAGCACAGTCAGCAAACATCTGCTGTTTTCTGGGGAAGGTTCAGCTCTGATGCTGCAAGAAGCAGCTGACAGTCATGGTGAGATGCAAAGAGCAGCTCTGGCATCTCTGTGCTGGCTGAAAACAGCAGAATGTGCAACAAGAAACTGATCTTAACTATGGACCTAGACATTCCTCTTTCTGCCTCCTTGGGGGAGAGTCCAAAATGGAGAAAGTTTTGGGAACCTGGGTGTGGACATCCCTTCATCACACCAAGACAGGACTTTAAAGCCATTACTTGTCAGAAAGCTGCCTTAGCACTTGGGCTCAGGGCTGAAGGCACTTTCCCATCGCAGCCTTCAGACAGGGTTTGGAGGCCCCCAGGGAGCCCCTGGGGCCATCATTAAGCAGGTGGACAGGTCTTTATTTTCACAGAAATCCTGCACTTACTCGGGGTGGGCTGTGTGATACTGATTTCAGCAGAGCCAGGCTTCCAAGCTATGTTTGCTTATTAATTCCTCTCACTTTTGCCTAAGTACAGTGTAGGCGAAGTGATGAGACCCTGTTAGTTGCTCTTTGGTTTTTGAACTGCAATTCAGTCGTATCTACTGTTACCAAACCACACCAAGAGTCATCCAACCTGCTGCAAACATCAAAGCCAGCCTAAACAGCCCTGATGCTCCCTGTCACACCGGTGAACATAGCAGGAGGAAACAAAGAGCATTAAGGCAAGTCATACACGCAGCTCCTGCTCCTCGTTCAGGCTGGCTCCATCCGTGCACACACTGGTGTGAGGAACCCCTTTGTGGCTGGAGGGAAGCAGAGGGAAATGTGAGATAAATTATTTTCCTGACACCTCCTGCTCTCAGAGGGTCTCTCCTAGCTGGTCACTGCTAGTGCTCTCATTAGAAGCAATCAGCCGGCTGCTAATGCCCCAGGGGAGCGCCGTGGCCTCTGCTCTGCAATACCATGATGTCCTCTGCCAGGGCTGCTCTTCTCCTACTTGCTTCCCTTTAAATATACATATATATTTGTAAAATTCTTTTCTACACACGCACAACAGAGGGCAAAGAAAGAAAAGTCAACAATTACTCTCAAGATTGGAGCTGAAGATCTGCTTTTCCATGCTAAATGTCAGGAACTGTGTTCACCCCTTCAAGGGATGAGATACGACTAATGATCTTGCTGTGCCAGAGCTGTGGTTCTGCTTGGCACCCTGAGGGACAGAGAAACAGGCACAGGAAGAAATACTATAACTAAACACTTATTTGCTGAGCATCTCTGCTCTCTGCCCGCTCTTTGATGGCCAGGTATCTCATTACTCTGCACTGGGCAAGCACAGAATTCATTCAGGATGGTGCTTAAGTCCATGTCTAGCTTCAATGTTGTGCAGTTCAAACACATGCAGAAATGCCATACTGAATCTTGGCATGCTGGAGGGGAGGAGGGCAGCAGCAGGTATGTTATATGACTCAGAACTTCATTAAAGGGTATCCCCATCAAGGGTTTTCCTTTTTTGTTGACTTCAATGACCCCATTTGGTATTCCAGTGCCACCCATCAAAAGTAGCAGCTATTACAGGTGATGAACACCTGTGGGCTTTCACACAGAGGTTTTCAAGTGAGCAGGCAGCAATCTCAGCCCAGGCACACGGGGGAACACTCCCAGTGAGAGCTTCCAGCCTTGGTCATGACCATAGGATTATGTTTTTTCCTTCATGACATCACAAGGCATCTTTCTCCACTCTTCCACATCCCTGTCTATAGGCACAAAGCACATTTCCCACATAAACAACAAGTCTCAGTAAAGCCCTATGTGTATAAATGGCACACAAGATAGTAACCGTGGCTGGGGTTCTTACTCATTTGAGAGAACGACCCAAGCAAAAGCCAAGGTACCACTCTGTGGACAACAGTGGGACAGGCACCTGTATGTGGGAAACTGGAGTCAATACTGTACAGTATTTTGAAGAGGTAAGGCAGGACTGCCTGAATTATTCGTTCCAATTACATCCTTTGCAAATGTTTCCCTTTCACTCTCATCTTAATTCATTTGTGAATGAGTTTGAATTTCATTTGATGCCTTAGAACGGATCAGATGCTGTTTGGACACACAGTTTCTAAACAGCCCAGGCTGTCTCAGGCAGAGCTGTCTGATGGTTCCCCCCCACCCTCTGCAGTTTTTGATTATTATTCCAGCTATATGGCTGGCCATATGTATTCTTTCTGCTTCCTAATTACTCTCATTTTTTTCCAGGAGAAAACTGAACAAGCATACTCCTGTTTGATGAGTTTTTTGCTTGGAGATCTAAGGATTATTCCCAATAGGAAAAAAAAAAAATCCATTCAGCCAAAGAGCTGTGAGCAATGATCTACAAGGGACCAAAAAATAGACTGGGCTGCTTTAGGGGGCAGAGCAATTCATCTCTTCTCTCCCATGTCTCCTCTCCTTGTCCTCTGCTCTTGATTTTTCACAAATTCAGCCTTGTACAAGTGAGGTCATCACCAAGCTCTGGAAAGTGGAAGATCACAGGTTTGCCATGTAATTTTGGATTTGCGCTGAAGTTTGTCAGCGGTGCTGCCAAGAAACATGCAGCACCAGCAGCAAAGCAAGGTCAGGGAAGGTGAGTCATCACTTGCATAAGCTGCAGCGTCCTTGCTGCAAAGTTTAACCTTCTTAATAAGTACCAGTGGTTTGATTTGACTGATGCTAAGTGATGCCAGCTGGATTTCACTTCGGGTCCCTGCCATAGGTATGCTGAAGCTTTGATGGGAATATTGCTATTAATCTCCAATGTGGGCAGGTTTCTGCTTGATGTTAATAATGCCAATGTTACGAGCACTTGCTTGGGACTAGAGAACTTTTAACTGCTGACTGCATCTATTCTTAGTTTCCTCTTCCAGCAGTAGGAAATAATGGTCCACTGACTCTGGTGGAGCACTGCTGATTTACACCTGCTGAGCACCCAGCCTAAGGTGTTTCATCGATTCCCTCATTGAAAAAAAAATAGTAATGAAATGAATCATTACAGTTTAGATTATGAAAATGTATTCTTTATGATGGAGCATCTGAACAGCACATTTAGAAGAGTTTCTCCTCTTCTGCACAGTACCAAGCACTGGCATTATTTTGTATCATGTGATGATTTTTAAAAACGTATTCAGCTTTCGCCTTCTATTATCTTGGATCATTAGCCAGCATCCTGTTATGCAATGTGATCAGCGAAGCCTGGTGCAGTATCTCACAATGTGATATCATTTCTCAAACAGAGCATGCAGTGGGGAAGAAATTAATTTCTCAAAGCTGCAGCATCATTACTGACACAGTAGAATTAGATGGCTTCCCTAGTTGTTTTAAAGGTTTTAAATGCTCGAGTTGAACACTGAGCTAAGAACACTAGAGAGTTATTTAATATATCCATTTCATGGACAAGAGGGTTATTTTCTTTTATAACATGATTACATTGGTGAATGAAACCTTCACGTGCTCTCCAAGGTTTCCCTTTTGTTTGGAGCTTCAGAGCAAACTCTAGTTTGTGGGCACAGCCCAGATACAAGGGGGAAGAAGGCAGAGGGGAGAGCAGATCTCCATCCAGACATTGACATCCTCCTCCAGAGCAGTAATTTATTTAATGTCTCCAAGGCAGCTCCACTGTCCTCAGTGTAAGCTGGGCATCTGACTAGCCATCAGATGCGTCAATGTCTGCACATACTCTATACACTCTGAGCATCCCTCTCCACTGCACAGGTAAGAGACTGGGGTGCAGCCCCCCAGCCTGCCCTGTACAGACTAGGATGGTTTAAGTGGTCTTTTCCCTTGGGGAGGATGGAATGTGTTATGTGGCTTTCTCCTGGAAAAAATGTCACATTGACCTTCCCTGGATAAGCCACTGGAGGCAGAAGAAAAATGCTATGCTTTTTTTTTTTGTTCAAGTGCCTGGACCCCTTCCGTACATCCGAAGTTTAGAAGTATGAATCACTCACACAAAGGCATTCATGCAGATAAAGTGCTGTGTGCCACTTTGAAAAATTGCCTCTAGAAATATGGTTCAAATGATGCAAATCCAAGGGATGTGATATGGTGTTGAGAACTCATTAAAATCTTTGCTTTGAAAAGTTTTTTTAAAAATTGTTGTCTGTGCTGGAAATCAGGAAAAAAGTCTGAGTCGGAAAGCAAAAGTAGTTTGTTTCTTCCTTGGAAATGTAAGAGTCAAAGTTCATTTCAGCTACTTCTTTGCACTTTTTGTCCCTGAATAAACAAATAAAGTAAATAAGATGTTAAATAAAGTAAATAAGATGTTTGTCCTTCTTACTAACCAAGAGCAAAAGGTGTGAGAGGACATCAACCTCCCTGCTCAAGCTGTGACATGCTGTGCTTGTCAGCAGCTGGTGGAACTGCCTCTCCAAAGCAAAGAGGACATCTCCTTATCTACTTTGCATTTATTAGCATTGATTTAGAAAAACAAACACACATTTCAAACACACATTTTACAGCACTGCAGCTGGAAAACTTATTTTTTCCAGGAGCCATGTCAAGCAGACATGCCCCAATGCCCTAACAGCCCCAAAACCTGAGCACAAAACAAATGCATTGAACCAGCCCAGTGGAGATGTTCTTCCACCCTTATACACAAAAGCAGACAAGCAAGTCCCACCCTGGTAACCACAGCAAAATGCCTAATTCTTTCTCCAGACAGGATCACAGCACTCTGCCTCTGTTCTGCAGACAGCAGTCATGGGTTTCTGAGGATTGCTCAAGGGCAGAAGAAGGCAATGCCACCTAAGGCTCACCATGTCACTGCTCAGTTGAGATTGGGTGACTTGGTCCTGGTGGAGTCATTTGCTCAGAGGGCCTGGGCTCCAGATCACACAGCAGCCAGCAAAGTTACGCAGCAGGTGGCAAAACACCACTGCTGACTCTGGCTCCAGAACTAACATCCTCCCGTGACCCAAAGCAGCTGCTGTACAACCACTCCCTCCACAGTTAGTTTTGTGATGTCCTTGAAACATCTTCCAAATGGCTCTGGAAACTGTTTTCAGACCTTATTTGTTCTCAGCTTCTTGAGATATACAGCATTTGTGTATATATTTTTCATATATATAGATATACATATATATTGCACTGGGCAACCCTGAATGCTCTGAACACCAACTTCTGTGAAGAATTCTGCCTTTCTAATGCACATCTTAGGAATGCAAATTTTTGCAAATGAGAAATGTTCTCTAACATTATGGAAACAGTTTATGTTTTTTGTGGAGATCAGAGAATCTGTCAATGTTGCACAGTGATGAAATATTCCAACTCTGAAGAAAATGACTGAAAAACTGTCAGTCACATATATAGTTTTTCTTTGTGGACCACTGCTCCTGTCAGCTGCCTGTGATCAACACTTGGTGAGAGAAAGGGCACAGATTTACAGGCACTTTTCAAATGTTTGTCTTTCCCATACATTTTCTAGAGGGAAGCAGCATATTTTAAAGGAAAGCAGATTTCTCTCTTCCTGCAATGAAAGCAGCAAAGCATGAATTGCAGATACACCAAAGGTCTTGCCTTTTTTCCTATCTCTCTTTGCTAACACTGGGCAAACTTTACAAATGGTACAGTTATCAGTTGTCTCAGCAATATGACATTGCTACTTTATTTACATTGTTGCCCAAAGCTCTGCTTGATGGGACACATAACTCAGTGCTAAAAGGAGAACAATACTGCCTGCATCTTCAACCCATTTTTCTAAAAAATTGAATTAATTTCTATTACTCTGTATAAACCCCCTGGCAGCAAAAAAAGAAAAAAAAAAAACAAAACAAAAACAAAACCCACAAAACAAAAAAAACAGTGAAGGCAGGGATTCATCCTGCAGTTTTCTAGTTTTGTATGAGAAGAAACGAGGACAGGAAGGCCAAATGATGTGCTCAAGCTACACATCAGAGTGTTAAAGTGTAGGTTGAAACTAGCTTGCATTGGTCCCCTCCCTTCACTTAACCAATATGCTGTTGCCCAGTGGAAAGAGGCATTTCTTCCCCAGGCCAGGAAGGGTGGTATTTCGTTGTCTGAGGCCTCTGTCAGAAATACTAATTTAGGTTTCTGTTACTCAGTTTACAAAGAGAAACACTAAAGAGAATGTTTGCCAGTGATTTCCTGAAGGAGGTGTGTAAAGCAACAAAGATTTTACCCTGACATATTTCATGTTTGCATGAAGGACCTGGGGAGTGCCCTAATGAAGGATGGCTATTCATTTCCATTCCTTTTACTTACTTTTGCCTGCTTACCCATAAATCTGTTCTTTCTTTGACATTAAAAAAATAGAGAAACTTAGGATGGCAGCCTTAGATAGAAGAGATCATTGAGCAGATAGAGGGGTGGCTGCACATACACTCCTCCATTACCAGAGAGTAACTTACTAAGGAACTTGCATCTCATCTGCTTCTAATTAAGAAAGGTTTGTGTTAAAGATCTGGAGCACAATGATGTTTTTTGTTTACACATGTCTCGAGCCTGTATGTAGTTCAGTCTTACTTTGCAGTAGTCAGGAGGCCTTTTGGTAGGAGCAGGGATGCTGGCTTACAGGTGAAATGCACAGTTATGAGGATACATCATTGTCATTGCATAAGAAAGGAGGCTTGCCATATTCACCCCTGTGGTAAATCTCCAGTGGTTCAATTTACCCAGAAGCATCAACCCATCCTCTGCAGGTATCCCAATGCACACGGTGAGTATTCAATGGTCAGAGGGTTGAATAATGGAGCTTGGCTTGGAAGCACACAAGAGGATTCGGAGAATTTCTCCACCCCTCAGAAGCCCTTAGGTATGTCTCTTGTCCTTTAAGAAAAGGGACAATTTGGTGTCTACAGTGAGCTTGGCTGATGGAAAGTTTGTGGATTCCGAGCCAGGCAGAGGTTAGTAGATGAAGTCCCACTGACCTCATCAGCAAAAATCCCACCGATTTCAGTGGTGTGAGGCTTCTTGTCTAGGGCCTGATCCAAAGGCCAACAAAATCCATTGATAAATCTGTTTCTTTTTTTGATGTTGTGTTGCATTTTGTTTATCTGTAGACTTCATAAACTAAATGCTTGTCACATCCCTGACACTGATGACAACATTCCTGACCTGGAGCAACCTGAACTTTTGCATCAGCCATACCCTTTTTGTCCCTACAACTTGCTTCCCTCCCTAGGCAGCTTCTGAACAATGTCGCATTAGGAAAGAAATAGTGAAAGGAAAGTTGGCCAAGAGCCTTATTTCTGTCCTTGTCATTCACAGATGGTCAAAGAAATAACCCCTACCAGAAGGATGCACTGGAACGGCTTTAAAATCGGAGCCCGTGTATCCAGACTGAGTTCATGAGCTTAATAAGTTTTAAAAACCAATTCTGTAATTCCCTTTAATTCCAATAACCTTTGCATGGGTTGTTGACACTTCTATTGAAGCTGCCAGATGCTGTTAACTGGAATTGCCAGTCAATTTTACATGTGCAGGTGCTGCTGTTGTGAGTAGCTTTGTGCAATTAACTCAGCTGTCACCAAGATTTTGAAAGTCTGTTGTGGGTCAGATTGTATTGGTCTATTTGAGGGCTGATCAAGAATCCTCCCCAGCCAAAGGTAATCCCTGGATGGGCCACATAGACATTAACTCCCAGCTCATTTCCAAACACAGGGACTGCTTCATTTCTTCCCCCAGCACTGTGGCCAGAACAAGAGCTCGAGGCAAAGAGTGAAGATGCACCAAGGGCTGTAGCAAGTAATTTTCATTCCCAGTCAGAGGCCACAATAATACTGCTCCAGTGCAGTAAAGCTCTGCCTTATTTGCAAGGTTACTCAAAGTTTACAATACATCATCATGAAGTACTTTGGTCTGGATTTGTCTCGCAAAACCTCTGCAGAGTCCCACTCTAAGGAAGGCAACCAGGCATGCAGAGATGGCACGGGAGGCACCTTCCCGAGGAGCCAGGCTACCAAAACTCAGCATCTACCCTGTGCCAAGTACCTGAAACCTTTCTGCAGGAAATCTTCAGAGCCAGTGTGACTCTTCCAAAGTGCCTGACACTTTGTGCCACTGCTTTGGAAGCAGAGTGATATCCCAGACCCTCTGCTTAACTCTGCCAACTCTTCCCGCTCCAACTTCCTGCATCCAATTAATGTGCTGCTCTGTGGTAGTTTTCAAGGGACATTACTGACCAAATGCTTTTTCACCCTGATAAATTCTCAAACAGATACATGAGGGAAACCAATATCAATGAGCACTAAAGACCAGTACAGGGCTTCCCACCATGGGATATCACTGGATAAATGCCAGGTTATTACTATCATCACTGTCTCTTAAATTAATCCCTGCTCCACATTTTAGAGCCTTGGATAATTAGGTGGGAAGATAAAAATATGTAATGGAAAAGAGGGACCACAGGTCCTAAGTGAACACCTAGCTGAAATGGGCAATGTGGCTCCGGAGACTCAGTCGCTGACTTTGAATCACTCTTTGTTGCTCACTTTGTGGCAGTGACTCATCCTCTCCGTGGGCAGGTGCTCAGCACCTCACAAACATCTTCTGCTCCTTGCAGCTCCCTGCAAGGTCAAGTTTCCACTGAGAAGCCCATATGCGAAGGCACCAGCAGTCACCAGAGCATGGACCACTCGCCACCTTGAGCTCTTCACCTCGGACAACTTTATTAATCTCTTGCCATTAATTGCAAGGGAATTTATTCTGCTGTAACACTGTTATCTAATACCTCAGCACTTCAGACCTGAACTGTCTGCAGAGCCAAGAAGAGATAGGGTTCTTATGGTCATCATGAGAGTGCACTTCTACGGTGGATTAATGTTATCTTTTCCACACCCCATATCATACTGCTGCTCCCTTCCAAGCACAGGTCACCTGGGACTCAGCTCCCAAGGCACTGCTTTATTTCCTCTGCAACACAACATGAACAAGAAATACAGAAGCCTGGGGGAACAAGTCTTCTGGAGTGGGGCAGACAAGAAGGGACCCCTGTAAAACAATGGGCTCTTTGCATATTTGAGGAATTGGGGAGCATCCTTACTTTGTCTTAGCAAGCCATGCTCAGGTCTGGGCTCCAAGTTTGTTCTTGGTTCCAACCTACCATGTGACCTTGGATTAAGCACTTCACTGCTCCGCCACTTCTTCTGTTTGATGACAATGAAGGTGTAGATGATACAGATCTCCCTCATTAAGTCCCCCTTAAATGTCAAGTACTTTCATGTTATTTTCTGAAACCAACCTCCTCTTGGATTTTGACCTGGCTGTGAAGCAGATTTCCATGGTCCCAGACCAGTTCCTATCAGAGTTGGATTCAGCTCCTCCCTGCTTCCACCCCAATCCCACCCTCTAGAGTGATGCTGAGCTGAGCTGAACTGACAGGCAGGTGGGCTGTGGTACCCCTGTGCTGCAATCAGGGGTGTTCTGTGTATCTCTCCTCCTCTTAATAATTACAGTATATTGTGAAACAAAGTAAGATTCTCATCTAGTGTCTGTACTTCATAAAAGATGTTTAGACAGGCTTTTGATAGGAGAGAGGTGAGTCCTCCTACCCCACAACCTGAGATTTTACAGAGTAACTTAAACAATGACACTTATTCGTCAGAGAAGCACAGGGAAATCATGAGCAGCGAGCTCTGGCATAGCATTTAGTCAGGCACAGCACGAGTTAGGCAGCAAACAGGCAGAATCAGCATATTTTCTTTTGTTTCTCTTACAAACTCTCATGTCAACAGTCTCAGCAGTTGTTCTTTGGAGGGCATTTATACTGTCGCACATTGCATTACACTGCTATTTATTCTTTCCCGGCTTTGTGAGAGGAAAGCAGAACAGCAGACAAAGGCATGTGGAATTAACACATCCAAGAGAGCAATTCAGGGAGTGAATATTAAAGCAGGAGGGCTATGTGACACATCATCACCCCGGAGCTGTAGGTTTTTCCATTGAAGTAACAGTGCTCCTGCCTTCGTGGAATTCATCCACTGGCAATAACTAGTGCTGGTAGCAGGATAATCCCAGGAATGCTCAAGTAAAACCAGTGGTCTCCCTGGATGTCTCCACTGTGAAATTAAGAGCAGAGTCAAGGCTGGGTTTACAAACTCTGATAGCTGGCTGTGTCAGCACAGACCTACCATACACATCCACAGAGGAAGGTTTGAGCTTGCATTCCCATCATACATCCTATCAGGTGTGACATTCTCCCACCCAGTTAATCAAGTTATGTTTGGTCTCCACAACTAATTTTCTTATAAGCACAGCAAAAATTGGAGGCTCTCCTCAGAGATTTATGTTCTGGGGTTTTTCCATGTCTACACAGTAAAAACAATACTGGTTTTATCAGCTGCTGGCCCAGTATTGGCAGCTGGGACAGTATTGGCAGCTTGGGATGTTCCTGTTTGGCTCAGGGAGTAGGGAATTTCTTTCATACACCCAACAAAGCTTTGGTGGCTGCCACCATGCAGCTTGTCATGCTTCCATGCTCTGAACATCTACTCTTGGTCACAAAACCATGTGAAGCACCTTGCTGGAACCCATCTCCCACATGCTGTAGAATGTGGTGAATAGAATAACAGCTCTGGGTTTACCTCAGCCTCTGGATCTGGGATTTCATAAAACTCAGACACATTTCCCCATCTTCTCTCCAAATAGGGAGACTCAGTCTCTTCTCAGAAGAGAAGAGTTCAGAAGAGCTGTTCAATTGTTTCGGGCTGCCTATTTTTCCCTGCCAATGGACTCTTTGGACACAGATATACAATCAAGGCAAGTGGCCAGATAACTCCTGTTATTTCAATCCCAAATCAGTATCACTGATGGTTAACACCTAACCAGACATGATATATTCATGACCTACAGCAATGACAAAATCTGCATGAGTGGCTTGTCAGTTTAAAAGAAAATCTGCAAAGTTCTACAGGTTTCCAGCACTCTGCTGACCTCAGAGTGCTCCTCTCTTCTGCTCAGACCTGTGAGTAACACAGATTTACCCAGAAAGAGCTATCTATCCTCCAGGCAAAGTAAGACCTGGATGAGAAGCAGCTGGCTCCAAATCAACTGAGACAAGAGAGACAGCCATTGGCAAGCAGCTGGGACCATAGCAAAATGATGGAAAAAACCCAGTTACCTCACCCCCTGTGCTCACAGCACCTCCTCTGTTCAAGAAGATTGAGGCTTACATGGCCCCAAGGCCATCATCTGCATGGCTAAAACCAAGTGCTGATTGCTAAGTGAATTTCCATTGGTTTCCTCTGTGCCAACTCCCTGAAAAAAACCCCACCTCTTACATTCACAGGTAGAAGTGCTCAGTGAGGATGGTATTTGGGCCATCTGTACAGTGGGGTGCATCATTATCCTGCCACACACACCTTGGATACCAGATTGTGGAGGGAAATAACCATCCACCCCCTACTTGGGGAACTGCTCTCCCTACAAAGCTGAGATTTATCTCCTTCCTCCAGAGGCAGCAGGTGATCCAGTTGCCCCAGAGAGCTGGAAGACACATGCTGGGCAAACCACAGGCTGGTGTGGCCTCCGTCCTTCCAGAACAGGGAGTCAGACCAAGATGCCAAGAGTACACCCCTGGTTGCTCCTGAGGCAGCCCAACGTGCTCCCCCTTCCAGCTCTCCAGCCATCAGCCATTTCTCCTTGGTAATGACAGAAAGTTGTTTTATAGCATCAGCACCATCATCAGTCTCACGCTTCTCAGGCAAAGCACAAGAACTTGGCCAAACACATGAACAGCCATGCAGAATACATGGCAAGCAGGACAGTTGCAGGACACAAGGTGCAGGCAGGCCAAGGTGATGCATACAGGATTTCTGACCACAAAGCAGAAGTTCATAAATGCAAAGAGAAGCAAATGTGAAATTCATTAATTAACCAAACCACAGTCAACAGTGTTTCCTAAGGATGGTTTTAACCATCCCAGAAAGTTAAGGCAACATCAGAAGATATGCATGAACACGAGTATCTGGATTCCTGTTCCCCTCCCATGCCCTGTTTCAGGGCTTAGGGCTGACAGAAAATACACTCAGAAGCTGCAGCTGATCCAGCACGTAACACCACAGCTGCTGACTTGTACAGGCTGGAAAAGCATATTCTGTCCTGTTCTGTTCAGTGCACATTTCCTGGCACAGGCAATTCATATCCTGACTCTGTGCCCTAGAGCAGCAGCACAAGTAGCAGAAGTGGAAGATTTTTGTTATTTATTTATTTAAATTAACAATTTCTTGCCTATTTCATGGAATCAAAGGGCTGAAAAGAAACTCAGCAATCTACTTTCTCTACTCCCCCTGTGAAAGCACAGCCGTGGCTATGTCACTCAATAAATATTTATCCAGCCTTTGCTCAAAGACCTCCAGCTGTGGAGTCCCTATAACCACCCCAGGAAACCCTCAGCCTTGACATTAGAAGGTATTTCCTACTATTTAGTCTGCATCTTCCTTGCTGAAGTTTAAGCCATTACTTTATCATGGAGAGAAAAAAATATATTCTCTTCCTCTTCACAGCAACCTTGGTAAGTCTCTCACGTTAAACAGGAGATCAGGGAGACACTGCAAGGGCTGAGGCTCTGGAGTTGTTCCTGACCATTTTGGCAGTTCTTCTCACCACAGGTAATTAAGTGTAAAGAGACACTTTCTCCGGGTGCAACAGGCATGTTTTTAACATGTAAGTAGGCTTTGTGCCATCTGAACAGAGGCATATGCATGTCAGCAAGAAAAAGCCTTGTGTGAGCACCAGGCATGAAAACACAGTTGAAATTTAGGCAGAAACAGGCTACTTCTAATATCAGAGTTTTACCCAATATGAGCAGAAATTAAATGTGGCTACAACATCTTATCAAACCATGATAGGTTTGTGGTTTTTTTCTCCTTTTACCCTTCTACATTATTCAACCTTAGATACGGTGTGGAGTGACACCAACATTCCTGCAGCAGGTGGGAAATGCCCATCTCCAGGTCCATCAGGCAGAGACAAAGCTCCCAAAACCTGAATCAGGGACTTTTTCCAGAGTGTCAAAGCAGATGTGCCCATTTACTCCATTTGCTGTAAGCTCACCACCCACAGCCAGCCCACAACCCACACTGGTACAACGTTGAGCTCTTCAACTGACACACATCAGCTCCCACATCTCTGGCTGCCTTTTTCAGGAAGATGGTAACGATATCCAACTGTTATCAGGTCTCTCCATCCTTTCTTCCTCCCAGAAGCTACGGCCCAGCCTATTGCCAAGTGCTGCATTGAGCTAACATGAACCAAAGGGGCAGCAGGTGGTTCCAGCTGAGTTCATCACATCTTTGCCCAAAATAATCTCCTGGCCAGCTGTGAGCAGAAGAATCTTAGCTGGCTGTGAATCAGTGCAAGCAGGGGTGATGGGATGGAGTCAGGCAAAGAGGCTGTCATGGATTTTTTATGATTCTTTGTGGATGGACAACATTCCTAAGTTAATAACCTTTTGGTAAGTGCTTCTTTTTGGTACTTGAAGAGCAACAAAACATATCTGATCTCGCTTCTCAGGCTGGTGAGTATTGGATTGCTAGGGAGGTAGTGTTTGTGATGCTAAGAGGGCTTTTGATCTTATTTTGCAGAATATACCAACACAATCAAGAAGCAGCACTGGGAAAAGAGAGTTCCATGTAGTTTGTCTCTGCCAAGGACTTCTATATTATGAACCTCTGAGGATAGGGCTTTTCAAGAAGGCAATTGCTGTCTGAGCTGCATGTTTGAGTCAAACCAGGATTACAGAAGGCAGAGAAATTCTGATAAAAATGTTTTTACATGCTGTCAGGCACAGAGCTTTTCTTTGTGTCATCCCAGCTCTCTGAGGTGCTCACCCAACTTTAGAGTTTTCCTTGCAACACTCATCACAGAGTGGATCTTTAGCCTGAATCAATCCTGAAAATGATTCTTATTCCTAAACTGCAGGAGGAGAGAGAGGAAGTTGCAAGTTTTGAAATCACTCCCAAGGGTCACAGCCAAAGTATTAAGGCTTCCCAGAGTATGGTTTGTTGGTTGGATGGAGTGCCCAGCAATTATCTATTATGTTGGATAAGCTGTTGGTATCATGTATCATTTCTGTGCAGTAAGCTGATCTATGTTGACATAAGTGGGATATTGAGGAGTACGTACTGGGACTCCCGACACTTTACACAATGCAGACAAAGATAATTGAAAAAGATGTTTCCTTCCACAAAGCACTGCAGGCCACCTCATCATCTTTCTCTTTCTGTACCTCCTTTATGGGTAAATTGAAAGCGAGTGCACTGCTTGCCTCCCACTGCTCTTCCCACCGTCTCTCTTTTGTGCTACTGGCAGCAGAGCTCAGTGTTGATGGACAATCAAACAGGAGCTGAGCATTAAGCTTCTGCTGTTGTGCCATGTCACAGTGGTGGGAGGCAGATGGGCAAACAGGGCAAAGCTGGCCTCAGAATAAAACCCAGACAAAGACCACTGGGAATCACATCTTGTTCCCAAAGGCAAGATCTGGATCCAGCTTCCCCTCCTGCCTTCTAAATGCTTGGGGTTTGCATCAGCATCAAAGAGTTCTCACTGCACACAACCACTTCAGAAAGCAATCTCCAAAATCCCAGGCCAATGGTCAGGGATGCAGGATGAGACCCAGGGTCCCCAGGGGATGGTAACTCCACCGGACCACATGCAGCCCCACACTTCCTCCAGTCCTCTGATCAGTCACAAGAGTATCTATGCTGACACAGAAGAAGAGAAAAGCAGAAACAACTGCTCATCACCAAGCTGCTCCCACCCAGGCTCAAGGGTAGCCAGTGGGGTGGCTGTGACACTTGTTGCCAGGATTCCCCAGGGATGCTGTGAAGCTGGTACCACTTATGTGCCATAATCTACATCAGTCTGGCCTTGGCTCTGCACAGCCCCTATCGATCTGCAGGCTGAGCTCGAGGGAGCTGCAGCTTTCCTCCAAGATGGTTCTGTGCTGTGTATTTTGACTGGAAGGTATGATTAAGTCTAAATGTCAAAATGTACTGAGGGATTGAGGAATAAACTCAAGGGAGATGAATGTAGTGAGACATGCTATTATTTAAAAATACTCTGGATGATTTATGCACCTTCTGCAGCCCTCATGCACCCCCTCACTAATGCTTATGCATTTATGGACTTCAGTTTGCAGCTGGCAGTGAGGTTTTTCCTCCTTGAAGAGGAGATAAAGATTCCTGACGCTGAACTGAGGCTCATAACCCACTATAAACCCAGTGCCACACACTCCTGGCCTTCTTCCACACTTCAGGAACTAGGAGACACCCAGAGAAATGATCAGGGCACAGGTTTACAACAAAGAGAAGGAAATATTTTTTCTCCTCTGTGCATAATTGAGTGACTGTCTCAGGATTATAGAAACTGAAAGGATAAATTCATGCACGGATTAGACAAGCTCACAGAAGACAGGACCAAGTAGTGGCTGTTAAATGAGATGATCAAGATGCAATTTCTGCTTAGGAAGTCACCAAATTCTGATTGATGTAAGCTACAGCAAAAAAGGGAAGAGGAGCTGGACATCTAAGGATGGACTGCTCTGGATGCTCCCTCAGTTCATACTCTCATTTAAGCATCTGTTAATTGCTATTGCCAAAGGCAGGAGGTGGGGAAGGAGGGATGACTTATCTAATTCAGGCCAGACATATTTCAGTTCCTACACCCCAGCCTGGTCATCTCCCCCCAGGCACCCACATGTCCTGACTCTGACTCAGCCAAAATATGTGTCTTGAACTGCAGCAAAGTCACCCAGCATCAGTGTCAGGGCACGCATCGCTATCTGCAAGAGACTGTTCAGCAGCAGTGAGCATTAACTCTGCGAGGAAAATAAATTATAGAATTCATTTTGGGGGGTTATAAAACCAGTTCATTCTGCAGATATAAACATTATAAAATAAAACATAAAATAAATCATTAAAAACGGGGACACAGCAGGAGAAGAAAGGAATAAGGAGAAAGGAAAGGAGAGGTAATGAATCTGGAAGGACAGATAAGCAGCTGGAAGATGAAAGAGGAAAATAAAATTAGAAAACAGACCTGCAGTAGAAGGAGGGTGACACAGAAATACATGTTTGAGGGGCAAGTTCATTCGGTGACAAAAGTCAGTGGATTTAGTGTTGCCTGCAGATTTTCAGCTTAAACTTTCAAGGAAACAAACTTCTGAGTGATTACAATGTCACCCAACCTTCCAGAAATATCACCGAGTGGTTGGCATTTATATTTACACACCCATAAGTGTACATATACACATTACACAGTTTTACTTATGTATATGCACACATGCACATACATTTTTTTAATACATGCTCACACATATCCATAAATTTTTCCAGAAGGAAAACCACCTTTTTGTCAGTGTTGATGTTTGCTGTTACGAAAGAGGAAGAGCTACACGCATCTGATCTGCTGTTATTTCCTAGCTTTGCCAGAGGTAAATTGCCAACAAGATGTTACCCAACAAAGCTTAGGAAGATGACAACTATGAGTGAAAGCTTTGCAAAAACAGAGACTGAAAGATTTGTAAATTAATCTAAAATGAGACGAATATGTCAGAAAAACCCATGCAACGGCGTCGCAAATTTTAAAATTCAATGTTATGTCACCACTGATGGCAGCTTCTTGGAAGGTGCAGTCATGTGGGGAATATGGCACAGCCCCAGTTCCCTGCACAAAGCTTCTGTCTGGAGCTGGGCTGGTGCTTTTGGGTAGAGGGAGGATATTCTTGTGCACACATGCACATTCTGCAAGTGCATAAGTCATTACTTTATAGCAGCGAGGCTTTTTCTGACCTTTAGATACTGCATATCAGAACATGGCACCTCATTATGCAGCTGCAAGAAGTTGGAGTAAATAGTTTTTTTCCACTGTAAAAACCAGAACAAAAATAAGCCCCCCTGAACAAGTAAACGAACAAGTTCAAACCTGTCCTACAGCCAAGATGCATTTGAGTTCTCTCCTTGGTTCACATCCTTCAGTGTGGAGTAATTCAGCTTCAGTAAATAAAAACATGCCCTTACTTCCTAATTCACTCCAAAGTAGAGATGATTAAAACTAATCATTTATCATGGTCCCCTCTGCACAGGGCCAACCAATCTGAGCTGCAAGGAGAAGGTGTTACTATTGCTTAGCAAGGAAATTCCAACAAGGACATGGCACACTTTTTTAGGATCAAATCCAATTAAAACATTTCCATTTTCATCTCTTGGCCACCCAAAGTAAAGCACAGTACGCCTAGCTCCAGAGCACTTCAAAGCACTGTTTAATTGTATGAATATTTTAAATGTAACACAAGAGAGGCAGATCCTCTGCTTCTCTCAATTAACGCAGTTTCACAAAGTCAGAACGATGCACACCAGCGAGGAGCCTGGCCCCAAATGGGGTTGTAAAAATAAAACCCACCAACCAAAAAAAAAACCCAAACCACAATAGCACAGTATTGAAATTCAGCTTTTGCAGAGCATTTAACTATTCCTAGTGCTGCCTCCCCAAGCGATGCTCTGTATAATGCACAAATTTACAACCGTTTGATTTTAGCTCAGTTTGATTTGATCCCCGCCTGGCAGGGCAAATCTTGCTTGTACCTGGTGGGGATGCAGCCTAAACTCCCCAGGTCTTGCACAGCTGAGCACTCCTACTACAGAGTATCCCCAAGCCCTGCCTTAGATTCCATAGATGTACATGAATCTTGATCCCCAGTGACATGAGATTAATCATGTCTCAAAGTCTTATTCTCCTGGCTTTAGCAAAAAAAAAAAAAAAAAACCAAAAAAAAACCCAGATAATTTAAACACCACTCAAAATGTGATTTTGAGTACTTGGTGTTGGAAGGCAGCCTCACACCATGTATCACTGAGGCTCTGGGCAGTGTTTTGGTACACTGGCTCTTGGAGTGGTCTCACTTAAGGAAATAAAACAAAACACACATTGAGAAGAGCCTCCTGCTACTGAGTTCAGCTTTCAGAACAATTTGAGTCTGGAAGGGCCAAGTAGATAACAAAATAAATACTCATGTTTTCTTTCTGCAGAAAACTGCAGAATTTTAGGATCTCAACAGGATACACTTCACAGGAAAACATTCAGTAGAGTTTAACAGATTTACATTGCCACGAGAGACTTATCTTGGATAGCAAAGACCCCACAGATAGAATCCAATTCTCTAGGTTTTTTCAATCCATTTCTGTGCAACCCAGATAAATTTTTATAGTCCTGGAAGTTCCCTCTCTGGTGGATCCTCAGTGGTTTTGTCATGAAGGCAATTCCTGGAAGAGCACTCTGCTGTTAGAGGAAGGGGGAAACAAAGCGAGCATTGCATCCCTCAAGTGCCAACATACACAGAGCATATTCACAGGGGCTGCAACAAGCAACCTGAAACCTTAAAAGCCAATGGCACCGTATCACTAAGTTGCTCTTCAGAGAACTTCGCAAAGTCTCACATTTGTTCCGGTGCTAATGAAAGCAATTAGCACGGTATGATTAAACTCCCCATAGGACTTTTGTAGGTTTTGTGTTGATTTGAAATAGAAGTTTGGAAATTGGAATTATGCTCTTCCATAATGACTTTTGGATTATACTGCCTGAACCACATGGTTTTAGTTTGTATAAAAATATTAAGCCATGAGAGAAACCACAGAGGTTGGGAGTGTTATCAAGACTTCAGGATCTAACAGCTCCACTTCACCACCACTATTTTTTTTTTCACCTTATAAGTCTTTAAAGGCATAAATCTTAATCCTGTGTGTTTCCTAATCTCAGGGTACTTAAAGTACTATGAAGTGCAACTCATCTCAGCAAGCTCCAGCTCTCTCAGCCTCAGAAAAGGTGGTTGAGTTCATAAGAGAATGTAAGGAAGAGAAACTCAGATGTAAAAAAAAAAAAAAAAAAAAGGGGGGAAAAAAGCCACCCCCCACACAAAACAACC